>JAVQIZ010040296.1:0-19406 GCA_036023535.2 Galaxias brevipinnis | reverse complement strand
CTATACAACATGTTAACATCATGCAGTCTCCACTATAGTAATACAACATGTTAACATCATGCAGTCTCCACTATAGTAATACAACATGTTAACATCATGCAGTCTCCACTATACAACATGTTAACATCATGCAGTCTCCACTATAGTAATACAACATGTTAACATCATGCAGTCTCCACTATACAACATGTTAACATCACGCAGTCTCCACTATACAACATGTTTACCACAGGCAGGAAATGTTGTAAAGCAAGAAACAGGAAAGAAAGGCTTTGCTGATCTGTTGACCAAATATGGTAAAACTCATGTATAGAGGGCTGTTGCTGGGGAGGAGTACAGTAAGACAGTCTTGTGAGGAAGTATTTTTTAAATTTGTCTGAAGTTCAAAGGAAAGGCCATGGGGTTAGAATACCTATAAATATCGAAAAGTTCAAAGGTCTCGGGTGCAGTGACAGGACCCCATTTGAGTTAACCTTACGTTAAGCCGAGTCGCGGGACGCACCTCTTATCCGACAAGAAAGTCTCGAACAGAGTCTATCTCTGACCACGATTGGTGCAAACAATCTGAGGCGGAATAGCCGACAAGAGCCTCTCTCATGATCTGGAGCCTCACTGCTGACCTTGATTGGCGCACGCAATCTGGAGACCAGATAAGGCATCTTCAGTGCTCAATACCTGGTGTGTATTTGAACTCTTAGACAAGTACATTGAATATCTGTGTGTTTGTCATTAATATACTATGGAAGCCCATAAGGGACTTTATTTAAATGAAAATGTCAACTTGAAAATGCAAATGAAATTCAACAATAGCATTATCACTTTCCACACTTGTTTGTGTTATTTGAGACAATGTAAATGAAAATGCAATATTTCCATTTGCTTTTTCAAACGTTACAAAGGGCATTCTGTGTCAATATTAAAATTCAAATGCAAAAGCTGTTTGACATTACATTTTCAAAGTCCTACCCTGCCATGGACAATATTCAAATGTTAATTTAAACTTGAAAATTAAAATGCAATTTTAAAAATGTATCCTCATTTTCCTTTTGTGCAAGCATTATTTATGTCACAATTAAAATTTAAAGAGAAAATTAAAAGAGGGGGCCTGTCATTTTTCATATCGGGCGTTTGCCCCATAAGGCCCCCCCCCCCCCCCTTAGACAAGCCAATGTGCGCGTGCAGTGTGTTAGTTTGAACTTTCCTCTTGTCTCCAGCCAGCAACTGCTACGATCAGAGTCAGTGGAAAACAACTCTGAGGAAGGCGAAGAGACGTGGCTGGCAATCTAGCTAGACTTCACATTTTGTTATTCTTTTCCAGAGCCGCCAAGTAATGCGTGAGACTAGCGCAAATTAACCTTTTCAAACGCTCTCACGCCACAGCTCGTAGTCTATTTCTCACGATGCATTCACACATTAGCTTTTGGAAAGGGCACACTGCTATTGCAGACCACTGAAAAACTCTAAAATGGCGCTTCGCATGGCGCTTTGCATGGCCACACGCACAAAAGGTTGTCCAAAAAAAGGTGTTCGAAGTACATTTATGGATCATTCTAAATCAGTTATACGTAATAGAGGCCCAATCGTGTACAACTGTATCCATCTAATTGTAAAGAACTTGTCAAGAGTGTACATCACACTATTGATGAATTTAATTTGTACATAAATGGAGTTTTACTTGACTGTGAAGCTGTCAGCTGCTGCTGAGACCTAATTAATATTGTAAACAGATATGATAATTGTATTAACGGGATTCATGCTTCCTGACCTTCCTATTGTCATGGCCCTGAGAGGACCTAACTTGAGTCTAACAGAAAATGGATTCTTGGTTTCACTTGTCCCTTATGGACAGGGTATTTAAGTTCCAGTTCACCTGTGTTGTTTGGTTCATTCATTTCCTTTGCTGCATGGTGTGTGGATTCCCTGTTCTGTTTTACAAAGTAAAGGCAAGTCTCCTGCCGGAGCTTTATACTCTCCTGTTTTTCTGCCTGGTTCCTTGTGGATAGTTTCTAGAGTTATTTTAGTAATGTGTAGCCCAACTCTGCTCTTGAGCATAGTATAGCCTTCTAGACACCTATAGGGTTTTGGGTTCACCAACCATTGGAAGATACATCTGTGGGAAACTTACATCCAGTGATATTATTCATAATTACATTGTTACATTGTTGAAATATTTCACATTAAAATATATAATATCCCCACAGTATAAAACCGGTAGCTTTATGAGTTCTTTATCTAATGCATACACCACATTGCGCTTGGTGAGAAAGTTTGCCAATACTACTTTTACACTGGTGATGGCACCTCTGATATAAATTATTTCACTTCACCAGTCGTTAATCATATACATCTTATCGCAAGTTAGATTACGTTTTGTCAATTTGTTTTACCATGGTAATAGAAGAATATTTAGGCTATGTATTGCTGATTGTCCACAGATCTACACGGCACCAATGCTGATGTTGCCAGGGCTTCCAGTCAGGCTGTGATTGGGAAGATGAGAAACATGGAGAGTGGGGAAATGTCCCAGGAGGGACAGGAGGAAGGGAGATCTCCAGAGACTACCCTAGATCCTGGTACTAACAGGTGTGTTAGTAATTCTGTGTCCCTATGTGCGCCTGTGTTTGTGACTCTTCATTACTGTTGAGTGGCTGTATTCCTGCTGCACAATATTTAATGTCTGATCAATGTTTTATTTTACTGAACATGACCAACAGACAGGGTCTGTGAGAGTTATTCATTAAGTGGATTGTCGAAGTGTCGCCAATATGTGGAAGTTGTTTTTATTTAATTTTTTGCGTTTGGTTTTTACCCAATGTTATTTATTGTACAAAGTCCTATAGAAATATTACTGATCATATTTGTTCTTTTAAAATTGTATAGACCACAAGCAATGTTGATAAATACTTTGACATTATCAAACGTCTGTACTAACCCAATCAAATAATTCATAGAAAAAAAAATCATAAAGAAAAGAATTCTCTTGACTTCAGGGGACAAAATCTGAAGAAACCAAATCCGCATTTTCATGAGATGTACTGGCCTTTATCTTGAATCTTTTATGTAATCCCTCCTAGACTCACCCAGACAGTTTTTATGTCAATTTTTCACTTTAATAATAATTCTTTTTTTTTCGTTTTTAGCGCTTTTCTCAAGACTCAAAGCGCTTTACACAAATTGGTCGCCAATTAATTACACAGAACGAATAACAAATGGACCGACAGCTATCAAACACAACACTCAGTCTGAGTGATACCATGGCAACCAATTTGCGCCAGACTTGCTCACCCAACATATTACGACAGACTTGCTCACATACATAGGACACACAGACCGACTCCAGGTGAATTGGCAGTGACTGGTCATGGCACTGGTAGGAGAATGGAGCATGTTTTTTGATGGTCTGTTGCACTTTCTAAGTAGATGTCCTGTTACTGTGAAAGGATCAGGACAGCTAGCATGACTCTGCATAGTCCCTGCACGGTTCTCGTTGATCATTATGCACAAAGTTGCTTTTGGGTGAAGAAGCTCTTTCAAAAATATTTAGCAGGTTATTTTGACACTGACAGGTCTCTTTCACACTAAAGCTATTTAACCTCAAACTAAATTAACGAAATAACAACTAAGTTACCTTGGTTAAATTTTTGTAAATGTGTTACTTTGAAATGAATAAGCATGTTAAGTTGCTTATAGATACATGGTGATGTATTACTAAAATCATAAGTGTGTTTATATGTGATTTATACATTTTGCTAGCAGACCAGAAGCAATTCTGTGTGACATCTGCTCTGAGCATGAAGCAGTGAAGACCTGTCTGACCTGCACAATATCCTACTGTGAGACCCACATCAGGACCCACTACATCAAACCAGCCCTGCAGAAACACACTCTGGTGGAGGTGACTGACACAATGCAGGAATCACATCATATCACCTTAGAAGAGGTTCAACAAGCTGGAAGACACACTATTTAAAAATGTGTTTTTCCATGTTTCCATGTCTTGTATCAATAATTCTAGTCCAAGTGTTTGCCATTTGACTCTAATTAGCAGCTCTTTAACTACATTTGTTTTAAAGGTGTGCGATGGTGCTGCTGAACATGGCATTATTAAAGGTAAGGACTGTAACTATCACATAATTCAGTATTGTTGCACGAACGCGGAGGAGAGGACGCGGAAATAAGGAGTAGGTTTCTCGGTCCCCTTGAGCTTTTACCCCTAATTCCCCTTACTTCCACCCCTTACCCCGAGAACGAGACCTGAGGCGGCAGCGAACCGATATGGAAGGTTTCCTCGTGGATTCTCTACGGCCCCTCCTACTATCCCTCGTCAGAGAGGGGAAACAACCTCACTACCCACCCCATGCCTGAACCCCTGTCTCTGCGAGGCGCACGAGCTACAGGTCTATAGAGGCCCCTTTCGAACGTGCTTGATCTCCGTTTTCTTCCCTGGTGTAGATACTCACGAACTCTATACAACCCCTACCTCAACTTTTGTACCGTTTTCCCACCAGAGGGAGAGGACCTTTGGGTTTTTCTTACACCCACGTTCAAGGACAAACACCTGGGGGGAGAGGGAGCCCTATAGGCAGCCCTACGGATCGCCTCTCAAAGCGATCTCCCCCGTTGCTATAGTGTCATTAACTGTTTACCAAGCCCAGACAATGTCTAACAATTCAATCTCTTTCACCTGCCTTCATCCGTCGATTCTTGCAGCACCAGCAGATGAAGGTGGGCTCCTGCGAACAGGAAGCTGTGGGAGGGAGGCCCGGGGGTCACACTCTCAAAGCCGCTGCGGCGGGTGTCTGTGAGTGTGTGTAAGAGAAATAGGCGCTCCTGTTCAAAGGGGAGGCCGGCTGCTGTCTTTAAGAGACGGCAAAACTACGGTGCAGTTATGACCTGATAGACCCGAGATTTATCAGAGCCTGGAAGGGGACAAACTATACTATTATAGTCAGAATCTCAGAGGCCGGTATTTATTTCTCAAAATGAAAAGTTTTATTTAGCAAAAGAAAACAAAGGGTATTCTGGTTACACACACATGCTCTCTCCTTTCAACTAAGTAGAGCAATGATACATGGATTTGCTTATGTCTAAATAGCAATACACTTCTATAAAAAATTTGCAGCAAAAGCAGTAATATACTATGCAGATAAAAATAGCATATAAGCCAACCACACAGTACATCAATGACAGACACATTGACAATTGACGTACTCACATCAATGACACACAGACAAACATTCAATGTACTCACACCAATGACAAACAGTACATAAAAGACAAACAGCACATATATTCTATGAACTTGTCTGAGAGTTCCAATAAACACCAAGTATTGATTATTCAGTTGAGTATTCAGTGACTCCGCTCAACGAAAGGTCGGCACAAGTGGAGTCCCGTCACTGAGCCCAGGAGCAAAATGGGCTCTCACTATTTAAAGGTGTTCTGACTCCATGGCTCCTCCTTTGAACCTCAGACAAATTCTAAGAATACTTCCTCAAAAGACTGTCTTACTGCACTCCTCCCCAGCAACAACCCTCTATACATGAGTTTTACCATATTTGGTCAACAGATCAGCAAAGCCTTTCTTTCCTGTTTCTAGCTTGACAACATTTTCTGCTTAGGTAAGCATAGTCAGTAGAAACCTTTCCTTCTTACACAGAGATTTACATCCACTTTCACTATCGTGCAACAGCATGGATATCATGACTAAAGCACAGACGGTTTTTAAGTTTGGACTTCCTGCTGTTGACAGCTTGCTGCAATCAAATACTCTGTGCCATACAAAATGATTCTTATTTAGAGCTGCTCCCACCGTGTGACATCAACTCCCAGTCATTGAGCAGATATCCAATTCAGCTGATTATTTTTAGAGCGTTTAGGCAAAACTTTACTCACGCTCTATTTTGTTTGCTTCTTTCATGAGTAGGCCTACAGGTCAGTTTTGAATGTATCTGTTGTGTATGACAAGCTGCTCGGAATCGGAAGTATAAATATTATATTAGTATAAATATAATACAATGCTGACATCTAGTGATTGGATACTTACATGACATTTAAAATATAGCAAAAAAAAAAAAGTATGTTCCTGTGGTGATAAAGTTATAGTACATGTATGCAAATCTGTTGCACTTTTCAAGGGTTTCTGTGTTACAACGGAATCAAATTATATTCATCTATAATCTCAAATAGTTATTTCCCTCAACAATGAATATGATAATACTGATTACCGTAACCCCCCCCCCCCCCCCCCACACACACACACACACTTTTTGAGAAGGAAGTGTAACTTTAAATATAAAGACACTGGATTAAATTAGTGTGTGTGTCCCCCCCACACACACACATTTAAAATCAAAGTTTCGCTGATGATAATACTGCTGTATTATTCCTAGTTGTCCCAGTCCCAGATAAGCTACATGTGGACTCAGTAGAGATCTCATCAGCCTCTCTGAGTTGGAGCACACCAGATGGAATGGACCAAACCAAGCATCAGTACCAGGTCTCCTACCATTGTAACGGAGCAGAACTCATCAGAACCATTTCCTCCCCCAACATCTCTCTGTCTGGACTACAACCTGCTACTGACTACTGTGTCTCTGTCTGCACTCTGCTGGACAAGGGGGGCAAAAGCCAACCTGTGTCAATAACATTTGAAACGAGTACGGATTCATCTTAATATATTTTTATACTATTTAAAATGAGTGTCCCTGTAGTACCTCTAAACTCTGTACTTTTAAAGGTCATTTCTATCTTTGACTTCTTATAGGGGTTCCAGCACCAGCTAACCTGAAACCAGACCAGGTGTGCTCCACCTCCTTGACCCTTCACTGGACCATTCTCCAAGAAATGGAGAACATCTCCCATCACTTCCTCATATCCTACCAGAGTCCAGGATCAAATCCCCAGACAGTGGAATCTACAGACTGCTCCTCAACCCTGTCTGACCTCCAGCCTGGCACTGACTACACCATCAGTATCTCTACTGTGACAAAGACTGGAAAACAGAGTGAACCTGCAAGGACAACCATCTGCACAGGTGAGAAACAGATACATAGCAATGCATTGGTCAATCATTTTATTCACACACCTTATTTGTTGATTTTTATTCAGTGTTTTTTCTATGGCAAGATCCTGTCTTTATATTGCACTGCACACTAAGCACACGTGTAAGGAGCTGTGTGTAGTTATGCTTCATAGAATGGGACTGTAAGCATAATTATGCTAAGCTGTAATGGGCAGTGTTTAGACTACATTTGCATTACCATTGAGCATGTGTTGTTACCAGATTGAAAAAAAAATGTTGGCCTTAGTCATTGACGCCTACAAGTTTTACATGATTCAAAGAGTAGGAAGTGTGATTGAGATTCTGGAAATGTGTAGGCCTAGTCTATATTGGCTATATTTATCACATGACCCTCCTTTATCATTTTATGATATTGACGGTCTGTTTTCTGCAAAGTAATGCATCAGCTTTAACCAGCTTCAGCTTCAGTAATAGTTTTTTGTTGTGTTTGTTTTCATTCCAAAGGACTCAGTCTAAAGCAGATGCTGTCACAGATGGGACTGGAGGACAACTATGAGAACAAACTTACGTTAAGGACTGTACTTGAGATCAGTGCTGAGACCACAACAGATGAGCTGATTAACACAAAGCAATCACTTCCAAGGGCATTCTTAAAGAAATTAATGATGTCAAATGTAAATGCCAGAGGTGTCAAGTGTGTGACCACTGGTGATAGTAACATCAATCCATTAGACCTGATCACAGCTGTGTTTCTGTGCTCTGATGGTTTCCTGCAGCAGGAGATGGTCCTCAAAATGTCCATGTGTCAGTTTGCTGTTCCTCTCCTGCTGCCCAACTGTGAGACTGAAGAAATCACAATGATGCTGTGGGCCCTGAGGGACATAGTGAAAAGGTTTAGACCTTCTTCCAAAACAGCCACAAAGACCTTTGTAGAGGAAAGAGTTGTATCCTCTAAGATGCCAATGGTGTCTTTTGTTAGGATAGGAAACAGTGAAGTGTCAAAATCTAATGTGTTAAACAAACTGCTCAGCAATCCTCAACAGTACCATGAAACATTTGTTCATTATAACATGGATTGTGGGGACGCCCCAAGGAGTATTTCCAATGGCCTTGTTGAAATGAGCTGGTACCTTCCATGTGGTAACAGGAACACCGATATCTTCACTCAGCCTTTGACTGTGGCTAACCTCAGAGGAGACGTCAGGTCCTTTAAGAAACAATTCTCCTTTCTGTGTCAAACATCCACTGCAGTTTACATATTCAGTGATGACTTAAATCAGGATGTTTTTAAAGTTTTGAAAACAACAGAACCAAACAAAGAGTTGTTTCTTGTGGTCACCTCCCAGAAAAAAATATTCAAAATAGACACATGCACACAAGACTTTGTAGAGTGTTGTAATCACAGACCTACCAGTGGGAAACAGAATGATGCAGAATTTGTTAAAGTAATTCAGTCAACTGTGAGTAAAGTCCTGATGAACACTCAAAACTATCAAACAATGGAAAGCAAAGCTACCATTGCTCGTCAATGTGGGATTACTGTGGATGAGGATATTGAGCTTTGCAAAACAGCCAGAAAACAGGCAGATTTCATCACAATGCACTTACAATATGATGCAAGCAACACAGCAGACACAGTGCATTTCAAAAACAAAGAGCTTCCCTTACAAGGGCAAGTCTGGAAAACACTTTCCCAGTTGGAAAAAGAAAGGTGTAGGCTTAGGAATGCAGATGGCCAAGAACATGAAGATTACCTATCCTCTCTTACATCAAAAGAAAGGGAACTGAGAAAAGAACAACAAAGCTATGAAATTACACCTGTAATGAAAGACTTTATCACTGGGATATCTCAGGAAGGATTGGGCCAGTTCTATTTCTTGAAGTGGTTACGGATTCATTTAGACAACCTTTCACGTCAGACCCTAGCAGGCTTAAGGGAGCAGTATAAAGAACTTTGTCAGAATTCACAAGGAGAGAAAGACGACATTATAGAGCTGGATAGAAAAATATCTGAATCTTCTCTTGGACTTGAACACTTTCTTCGTGAGCTTGGCCAGCTCTACGAGTCTGTCTGTTCTCTCCCACAAGACAGCCCTCAAAGGAAAACAGTGGAGCACCTACCTAGGTTGTGTGCTCAGATGTTGTTAGATGGTTTTCCAATTGAGCTGGAAGATGGAGATACATCAAACATCCCAATGAAATGGATTTCAGAAGTTCTGCGTCAGCTTCATAACCTTGTAGACTCTAAAAGCAGGATAAGGGTGGTCACTGTTCTAGGTGTTCAGAGCACTGGGAAGTCCACTCTCCTCAACACCATGTTTGGGGTCCAGTTTGCTGTCAGCAGTGGAAGATGCACCAAAGGGGCCTTCATGCTACTGATTAGAGTCAATGAGCAACTCAGGGTGGAGATGAAGTGTGACTTCATCATGTTGATTGACACAGAGGGACTGAAATCACTACACTTGGCTAAACTGGACCACAGCTATGAACATGACAATGAACTGGCCACCCTGGTTATTGGACTGAGTGATGTCACGATCATCAACGTTGCCATGGAGAACTCCACAGAGATGAAAGACATCTTACAGATTGTGGTTCATGCCTTCATAAGGATGAAAGAGGTGGGCAAAAGGCCTGTGTGTCACTTTGTCCACCAGAATGTTCCTGACATGTCTGCTTATGACAACAACATGAGAGACAGGAAGAAGTTGTTGGAACAGTTAAATGAAATGACCGTGATTGCAGCTGAGATGGAGAGAAAAGAGAATATCACCAAGTTCACTGATGTGATGCAGTTTGATCCAGAAACCAGCTGCTGCTACATCCCAGGACTCTGGCATGGCACTCCTCCTATGGCTCCAGTCAATGCTGGATACAGTGAGGCTGTCTATGAATTTAAAAAGACATTGATGGAAGACTTCAAAAAGTGTCAGAGAACAGAAGATTTGACACATTTCATTATCTGGACAGAAACTCTTTGGGAGGCTGTGAAGTATGAGAACTTCCTCTTCAGCTTCAGAAACAGCATAGTTGCACATGCATACACCAGCCTGTGCTTGGAGTACAATTGTTGGGAGTGGGCATTACAGAAAAAGATGTATGACTGGGTAGCATGTGCAGAAACAAACATTTCTAATTTTAAAATGACTGATCAAAACACTTTTGGATCTTTAAGAGACACTTTGAATAAAATGATTGCTGAAGCTCATGACAAGCTATTACAGGAAGACGAGGAAATTCAAAATAATCTTCAAAAATACTTCGAAAAGGAAAACAGCAGCGTTGAGCTTGTGCAGAAATATAAGCAGGACTTTGTTAACAGTGCTACAAACCTGAAGCAAGAAACAGAAAACATGGTCAAAAACAAATTGTTGGCTGCTGTTGAAATGAAGGAGAGCCTGTTTGAACTGAACAACACAATGAGCCTGCAGACGGGTAAAATGAAAACTATGGTACATGCATTGTTTAAGGAATGTAGACAAAATAACTCGGATTTGACAGATGAAAACCTCAAAGACCAATTTGACAAGATGTGGGAGAAAGCTCTGTGTGAAATAAAGTTTCCACAAGTACAAAAACAAAATCCTATTCAGGATGCCCAACAGTTGCTAAATCAGGAATTATCAACAAAAGGAAGTTTAGAAAACAGTTTGTTTCGTCAAACAAGCTGGTTGAATTCTTGTGAAAAAAAATTTACTGTGAAGATTGGGATGTTCGGCCAAGGTAAAGGCTTAATGAAACATTGGAATCTTGATCACTACAGAATGAAAGTCCAAGAACTATGTGATGGAATCATAGCACAGTGTCAATCATACATTTCTAAAACGATTAACAGTGAAAAACCTTACCAGAGATTTTACTTGAAAGAAATAATGACGATGATTAATGAAAAACTGGAGCGGGGAAAAGATCAAGTCAGTCATGAAAATGAGGTTTCTCTGAAAATGTACATATTTGGCTTTGCAGCCAAAGAATTTGTAAAGATGGACATGGATTTCATTGCTCAGAACAACCCGCGTGAGCATCTGAACTCGTCAAAAACAAAGTACTACACTGATTTTGTTGAATCCTATCGTGTGCAAGATCAGGTCCAAGAAAAAGCTTCTGAATTTACACAGAACTGCTTTAAGCCAGCTGTATTGGATTATGTCACCAAAAAGATTGGTCCAGATATTGTTGATGACATGATGGCATGTGACAGGTCTGAATGTTTCAGAACTCAACGGACTTTTCAATTCTCCATGCTTAAACAGCTTTTAGTTGATCTAGGCCGTGATAACAAAGAATATAATTGGTGTAATTACAAAAAATACATCGACAATGATGAGCTATTTATGAAGGCATGGCTGCTTGAACAGATTGTACAAAGACTTTTCAAAGGCAGCAAACTACCGACATTAGAAAAGATACACCTATCAAAGATTGTCAGTGATATAAATACTGCCATCACAAATTCAGTTTGTAAAACTGACTCAGATAGCAATGTTGAGGAATTCATTGAGACAATATGCAGTGAACTTGGCAACAAACTTGTTTTTCAAAATACTGTCCTAGAATCTATTGTTATTCTTAATGACACAGACCTGAAGCAGTTTGCTGACTGCCTCACGGAGTCTGTGAACAGACTGGAGACATCTTTGAATCCCGAATATAAAACAGAAGAGGACATCAAGAAGAAGCTTGAAAAGCTGCCCTTTGAACCTCAGGAAAAGATGTTCAACGATCTGCTAGGATGTGGAATACAATGTCCGTTCTGTGGAGCAGCTTGTGAAAAAGGTAGCAAAGAACACCAAACACACAGTACCTCCATTCACCGACCACAAGGTATTAGTGGTTGGAGGAAGGGTACCACAAATAAATTGGAAACAAACATATGTTCCATCAGTGTAATAAGTGACCAAAAATTTAAAATTCCATTGAAAGAATATGAAAAAACATTTTGGTCAAAGTTACCTGAATGGTTTGGGCAAATAAGGCGATATCGCCCTTATAAGGACTACCAGAAATACCACCCAGACTGGGAAATACAAGGAGATACCAGTGCTAAAGCAGGAGGCTACTGGAAGTATGTGATGGTCACGTTCAATGAGAAAATCGCTGAGGACCGCAAAGCACTGCCTGCTAACATCCCAGAGGACTGGAAAAGAATCACTTATGAAGATGCAATGCAAAGTTTGAAAAGGGCCTTCAAAATGGATTAATACGTAGTCAACATGGCAAAACAAGCCCATAGTCTATTCTAGCTGTCACAGCACAAAACCATTCAAAATAGATGGGCGAACAAATGACTCTCTGGTTGTTTCTGTGTTTAAAGTATGAAGTATAAATGATGAAGTATCTGAAAACAGAGAGGTGTTTTACAACAACTTTCCATGATTTGATTGCCACAGTGTGGTTTTACAGCATTAAACCATTCAGAATATATGGGCATACAAATGGAGGTCTGGTTGTTTGTGTGTATAAAGTATATGTATGTATGAAGCATAAACTGAAAAGTAGTTAAAACAGACAGTTTATTTCCCAACTATTTTCCATGTTTTGTTTGCCACAATGTCTTTCTCATCCGATCAACTTCATACTCTTTACTGAGATTTTTTATGAATTATAAACAAATGTTTTGGGTGTGTAGATGTTTTGTTAGAAATGTCAGTAGGTTTTGCCGTGTGTGTATTTTAATACTTTCTAAATAATCTTATGATGGTCATTCATGTGTGATCCATTGCTATTAAAATGCATCCATAGACAGGTTGTGTAGACCCCTCCTGTAATTGTTTTCTTTGGTGAATGGTCTGCTGGTGATTCAGATAACCATGATGGCTATAAAACACAGAACATGTATTTTAGTTAATTGTTTTCTTTGGTGAATGGTCTGCTGGTGATTCAGATTACCATGATGGCTATAAAACACAGATAACCTTCAAGTACATGTATTTTAGTTAATTGTTTTCCTTACCTAACTGTTTTACTGAAGCTGAATCAAAAATAAAATAAAGATGTAGTTTTGGTCTCAACCTGTCTGCCTGAATGAAAACAGATATTGATTACGGTTTCCTGGTCGCGTAACTGATATAACAACAGAGTAATATGTGGTTAGTTGCTAGCAATCCACATTAGTTAGGATTTGAAAAGAGCCTGACATCGCTCGACAGCAGAAACTCAGGTCCAGACTCGGGGCTAAAAACTCCATCCTCTACCCCTGACACAGACACAGTAGTCCAAAACTCACTTGAGAATAAAAAACAAAACAATAGTCCCATTCTTACTATATTGTAAAGTTCTGTCCAGAGCATAACACACAAAGGTTTAGAGAACTATTTTCTGTTTCACATGTTGATTGACCTAGATACAGTTTACTGCTGTATTTTAAAAGTTATAGGAGTATTGTCCTGCTGGACTGATTAAACATGGCATAGGCTATTTCAATGCTTTTTGGACAGCATAAAGATAGCTTGTAAACGCAAGTTAATAATTAAGACTCAACGCGGAAATTATATATTCATATATATCCATCCATCCATCCGTCCATTAGTTATACCGCTTATCCTTTGCAGGGTCGCGGGGGGGCTGGAGAGAGGCAGGGTACCCCCTGGACAGGTCGCCAGGCTATCACAGGGCTGACACATAGGGACAGACAACAAGTCAAACTCAAGTGCAATTTAGAGTCACCAATTAACCTGCATGTTTTCGGACTGTGGATATATATACTGTATATCTTCAACATAGAGTAGGGTCACAAATGTTCTCTTTAAAATACAAGCTGCAGACCAGTGGTAGGTGAATTGTAGCATCACATGTAAGAACCTAAAAATAAATAATAAACAACTTCAATTGAATTTCCAAGGTGTTGAATTTCATCAGGATTTTCCTTCTTCACAGCCTTTTCCCATTCACCTTGAGCCACGTCCGCCAAAGCCAGGGGTTTGCAATATAAGCATTTGTTGAATACCCTTAACTGGATTTGAGAGGCAGGGATAGGCCGTCCTCCAAAGGGGAAAGCCCGAGCACATCTATCAATTTGCAAAACAGACTTAAAAGTGTCAACAGCAGCACACAAGGCATAAGCAGGCGTCCTGTTTATCCTACACCAATACATCCTCCATGTGATGTAATATCATTTTCAACAAGATTCCACTTCCTGTTCTTCTGTCGATATCACATGTGGGGAACAGAAGAGAGAGTGAGAGCCAATTCCGACAGTGACAGAAAACTGCCCACACTTCCCCATAAAATTAAAAAAGCTGGTTGTGTTTTTTTTTTTTTTTTTTATCTTTGAGATTTCCTGGGTTTCATGGCTAAATGCTGAAGCACTGGAGGCTGGTCATGCTTTAAGCTACTAGAAAAAGTTAAGCTTCGGCATTGGCCAGCAGAGATATCGGCTATAAGCTGACAAGTAATTAAACCAGCATATCTGTAACAACTGTCATCTCTTATTTCTGCACAGCTTGGACTCAAACCAAAGGGGTGAGAAAGCCAATAAGGAGAGAGTTAAAAAAGAAAAGAGAGAGAGAGAGAGAGAGAGAGAGAGAGAGAGACACTTGCCGGGACACTGCTGGGTCTATATCTCCTGCCGAACAGTTTAGCAGACTTGAGCATTTAAGGGATTGTGAAGCAGATCAAAAGGGTTAGAGATCCTTTTACCAATTAACAGCGGGGATGAGGGACATCAAATAAGGTGTAAATTTCAGTTCTGCACTTTTTTTTTTTTAAAGAGAGTCGACCGTGAAATGCATTCTAAATGCTCTTGACTAGAGGCCGGCTTTTCAGCCATCGTCTGTGATGTCACAGTGGTCCTCCCAAAGTCGGCTTAAGTCTCTCTCTGAATGGCGCGTAGCCATCTTGTTGAGTCGAGGTGTCAAAGCTAGTGTCGAGTCAGTTTCGATAACACTGGAACAATAACGCTGTAGAATTTTTTTTTGCCGCTACGACAAGCTAGCGCCAACAGAAGTCTGACCTTCTGGCCGTGTAGCGAGCTGCAACAGAATTATCTGCAAAGGTTTGAAAATATGAGATTAGCAGTGGTTGGAGTGGGCACAATTACATGTGGTTTAAAAAAAAGGTTTAAACATCTTTCAATAGTGTTACAAGTATGTGGACATTCAAACTTGACCAAAAGTTTGAACGTGCATATGCTATGCAAATAATGCATGTTAATTGATATCCTATTGGTCAAACATTTTGCAAAATAATAGGTTTGTGGATGAAATGCGGATGATGTGTGGATGAAGGAGGATGTCATCTCCTGAACAACACAACAATGGTAATTGACGAGGCGGACAGTTCTTTGGACTATTTAAACAACAGTCCTTTGCTATTTAAACAAGGTAATTTTCCGCAATGTGGATTATTTAGAAGTCAACGTAGGATCTAGTAAAATGACGGCTAATTAAAGTCAGACGAGAGCCTCTCACCTCACCTGTTTGCCACTGAGACCAGAGTCTTGGAAGAGAGGACAACAGATCCCCAATACACAAAGCCCATTGAATTACAGGGATGTAGAAAAGCTACAATAGTATCAGCCTGAATACTAGTGAAGCTGGGAAAGGTATTACTTAATGCACTACGAGAGAAAACAACGAAGGTAGCAAATCCTAACACAAGACTGCTAGTAGTGAGGGAATTGTTATTTTTTTTTATTTTTTCGTGCGTCAAAATTTCAAAGGTCTAGACAACGCTACTTCAACTTAAATGACATGAACTTGCCAACTAGTCCTGCACACATTCACGTGCCAAGTCAACTGTTAGGGTAACAATAATCGCGGGTGGCATCATTAAAATCCTAATACACAATCTTGATGGGTGATTATCCTCCACAGTTTGCCTGGAACGCTCCGTCTACGTGTCCCCTTTCCCTCATTATACGCGGATGCCGATGCCAGTTTTAAGTGAAGTAATCGTTTGTAATTCAATAGAGCAATCTTAACTCATTTAGGACGGAGGGAGACAAAGAACCTTGACGTTTTCTCTCCTCTTTTTTTTTTTTTTTTTTACAGCTGTGCTCATTATGTTTTTTTTTTTAAAACCATTTGCAATTCAAGGCCATACAGAGTGGTAGGGAGAGGTAGGAGTCTGCGCTTCAAAGAGGGACTGCCAGGGACTGAGTCCCCCTAGCCCATTTTTAGGGTCAGTGCCCCTGATGAGAGAGGGAATATGCAATTAAAAATGATTTAAAAACAATGTGTAACCAGAGGAAGGGTTTATTATCCCGTGGTGTTTAACGATAACGGTGACCTTAGCTTTTACTCCGGTTCCCTCGTTGGGTTGGGGCACTTCCGTTGAAATAGCAGGGTGACCACTCGCAATGGTGGCTGGGATAGGGCGGAATCAGTCCAGTGTAGGTGTGATGGCTAATTGCATGGCTCATTCATCTACATGGTTTATTTTCTTCAAATGCAGCTGGAATAAATTGCGACCGGTGACTTAAAACTATCATTTTCCTTCCTAACGATATCTTTTTTTTTTCAGTGTTTTATTTTTTTATCACAATTAGAACCATTAAAACGTTGCCACGACAATAGAGTGTTAGACAATTGACAGCAACACAGAAAGCCCCTACCAAACAGTTTTCCTTTTTGTGAATGCTACATGGCTCTGTATGCACTGTGCCTCAGAGACATATTCTCAGTGCCAGGCTCTGAGCATTAGGGGGGAATCAGTCACTATCAAATTACACTTGGCTGCAGAACTCATTATTCCTATCAGCATATTAGATACGATGTGTGGTGCTGCCACAGCTGACGTCAGAGTCACTTCCCCGGAACATGGATGTGTTTATTTTTAGTGAACAGTGTCAATCTGATCTCTCTCTCTCGCTCTCTTTTTCTCTCTCTCTCTCACTCTCTAGCTCTCTCTCCGTTTCTCTCTTTCTCTCACTTGCTCTCTTGCTCACTTGCTCTCCATCTCTGCCTTTCTCTCTCTCTCTCTTTTTCTCTCTCTCTCTCGCTCTATCGTTGTCTCTGAAACAAATGCAATCAAAATGTCATTGCTGAATGAAAAGAAGCTGTTTAAAAATGCATCAGGCCTTAGTGAATGTCATTAATTCAGATCAGGCTGCCTTGTGTAAGCAGCCGTGCTGAAAGGAGCAATGTCGCTGTTATATATCGAGTTCCCAAACGACACTCGGCATACTCTCTTATCTGTATGATGTCATTTCCCGTTTAGCTGTGGAACACCTAGAGATTCACCCCGTTACCACTCCTAATTGAGCAATTGACAGCACACAATGCAGGAGAACACTGAATACATTGTTGACATTCTTGGAATCATATTACCGATTATCAGGAAGTAGTTTGATTGACTCAACATCAAATGAAGTAAATATGTAATCTTCTCATGGTAGGGTTTAAATCCTCTTGTTTGAGCTCTATTGTAACTATCAAGAGAACTAGAAAAAGAAGAGAGAAAACAAAACAAAAACACAATGTAATGAATGAATAAAAACATCCTATTACTGTGAGATGAACTGATGGGAACCTGAAATTCCCATATACATCAATAATAACTCTGCTGTTTGAGCTAATGGATACCAGGCAGCAAGTGGATAACACAGTCTAAAAGCCCTTTGCTTCAGTCAGAAAAAATAATCTACTGCTGGCCTAGGTGAAGGCTGACACCACACAGTCGGAAAACCCTGTGTCTCAGATCAAATAATCTACTGCTGGCCCTAGGTGAAGACACCACACAGTCAAAAAACCCTGTGTTTCAGATCAAATGATCTACTGCTGGCCTAGGTGAAGGCTGACACCACACAGTCAAAAAACCCTGTGTTTCAGTGAGTAAAAAGTTGGCCTATTAGAATTACATTACATAGATAGGATACAGAGTCACATAGCATCACATTTGAGGTCGGGACACCTAAAATGGCTGACTCATTGTTTACTAACCTGTCACCGCTGGCGACATTAGGTTCTAGTCACTGCCTTGACTTTGTTGGATGTTACAGGATAAACCAGACTGGCGTGAGGCCCTGGGGCGGGAGGGTGTCCTTTCTTTGCATTCTGTTTCTACGGCGGCTATGGCTGCTGCACCTTATCAGTGGCAGACTGATTCCAACTGTACTGACGGTGACACGGGTAATCCATCATGTCATCAGCCGTCGGTGACGGATGCAGCCGCAACTCGTCTCTGTGTGGCGCGCGGGGAGGGATGGAAGGGAGGAGGAGGGGACGGAGGGAGGGAGGGAGAAAGTGGTGGGCAGAGGGAAAGAGGGAGGAAGGTAAGTGTGTTTGGATGGGAGAGAGTTGAAGGGATTGAAGGAGGGGAGGGATAGGAAGAAAGTTAGAGAGGGAGGGGGTTAAAAATGAAGGGAAGAATAAAAGGATGGGAGAAGAGGGAGGAAAAGAAGGGAGAGTAGAAGACTTGAGCAAGCTTGAAAAGCCAAGTAACACTTAACCCCCCGTGGGCCTTCCTGCTCCTCACCAAGGTCTCCCTCACCCCAGCTGTCTGTCACACACACACACACACACACACACAGAAAGAGAGAGAGAGAGAGAGAGGGAGAGAGAGGACTCCTGCACTACTGACAGCAAATCCATACCAACTCACACAATCTACCGTGGTGACAACTCTCCTCTGTGTTAGTCCTATGGCCCCGGTAATGGTGACAAGCACAAGGGGGAGTGCGTCTGTCGGCTGGCCTGTGCTTTAACTGCATTATGCAGTGGTTGAAGCGCCTAGGCCCTGACACATTGCAAAGGGGCGTCTCCGGCCTCATGTTTTCACAGTTTATGGAAAAATAAAAGAGTAATTGTGTATGAGCAGAGGATAGGTAAGGATTAAAGGTAATTGTGCAGCAATATCCCAGCATATGATGGCAGAAATAATACACGAGAAAGATTACTGTGTTGCATCTTTAATGTCGTTGTGGAGAGTTTTGTGACACCTTTTGCAGATGGGCAAAGTGTTGGTGAAGCGATGTCGTATTTCTCATCCCAAAGTTGATCCAAAAAAACAAATATCTTCATCTATTGTTTTATTTATTGTATGGTCCTCTGTGCACAATTTGTATTTGAAGCTAAAACATTTATCTGTTATTTGTCATCAAAATCTCTTCTTGTTACTCTATTCACACTTGTCTTTGAAACTAATACTGTGGCCCATATCAACTCATCCCATCTAGGGAAATCAATAAGGAGTATAGGAAGATGGCATTTATATTTCATTTATATTTCATTTTTTAAGTTTTGAGCAATGCATCATTCAATACATATATGTGGGTCGCTACTTGGGGAAATAGCTGCTTTGTTCTATGAGAAACAATCCGTCATGTAGGTTTAGTAGGTGATAAAAATCAATAGTCTGGATAGAAAATTGCCAGGAAGAGCTCACTAGCAGGGTGGAGATAAGAGTGGAGATTAAGCACGGGGGTGCTGCTTTGTGAATATTG
>JAVQIZ010040290.1:0-10058 GCA_036023535.2 Galaxias brevipinnis | reverse complement strand
GGGTTTTGTGACCGACGTGGTGTCAGAGGCTATGACAAGAATGAATAGTCATTCGCAGGAAGGGTCTGGAATGATGGTAATGAGAAGGAGTGGGCTGAAACGACCTCCGGGCAGAAGACAGGCTGCATGCTAAGAAAAAGAAATGTTGCCTAAAACAGCGGCCAGTCATCAAGAGACGGAGGAAGCGTAAACAATTGCGGCAGGGGAAAAGATCTTTTAGTGGTATATTTTAGAACAGAGGATGGCGCTGTTACACAGTTTGTCTGAAGAATCGGCAAAAACCGAGTTAGACCTATTTTATGTGCCTTACACACAAACATCGATTGAAAAAAAAAACCTACGTAGAAATACCCCAGTTGGCAGCTCTGACTGATACAGGACCTATCGAGTTCTATATGGCGTCATCACATTCTGCAAACTATATTGACCTCAACAACTTGCAACTTTATTTAAAATTTTTTATTAATAAACCTGACGGATCAACCATTGACGCAGACACAGCTGTCGGTCTTGTCAATTATCCATTAGCCTCGTTATTTTCAGAAGTGGATGTATCTCTGGGAGATAGACAGCGGGACATATGGATGTATATGACCCAGCGGGTGCTAATTTAGGTTTAAGAAAGAGAGCTACGTTCACAAGTGGTGAGCCCGTCGAACTGTTAGGCCTTCTGCACTGTGATCTATTCTTTCAGGATAAGTTGATAATTAACGGTATGGATATAGAAATACGTATGGTCCGTGCAAAAGATTAATTTTGTCTAATGTGTAGAGCAGGCACGTGCACAGGTAGGCCTCAAAGGGAGCTTGAGCACCTGCCCTTTTGCCCTCCTATTAGAGAAGTGCCCTTTTTCGAATGTACTTTTTTTTTCTACAAATTACATTTTTTTGCGCACAGCCTGCCCTGACGAACAGATAAACTGCGTGAATCAAAATACCAGGTCAGGAGATTGGTGTCCCCCGGCGATGCCCTGTAAAGTTACCGTCTCTCCCATGGTTATTTACCGCAGCGGCGAGCACTGAAGCCTTGGTGAAAGAACACACGCAAGCGAAATTGTACGCATACATAACACACATGAACTCGACAGTGGTGACTCAGTGAGTGATGAGGTAATTTAAGGCAGGTATGTAGCCAAACAAAGTATAAATATAATGTTCATTTTCTTTTTATTCTGATATGCTTTATGAATTGTTTGACAAGGATTTGGCAAGTAAGGTCAATGCTTTAACTATTTAGCAGCTTAAAATGTGCCAACTAGCTATAGTTAGAGTTTATACCCCTTGCTAATAATGTGGGAGACAGTGGAATATGGTCGAGCCCTTGTGTCCCACCCAAGTCTGAACTTAAAAGAACGGTCCCATTTGCACCACATCAGTTTTAATGTTGTCTTATGGAGAGACTCCCACTAATACTATAAAGCGCTTTGGGTTATAGAAATGTGCTGTATCTAAAGTAATCCATTTTTATTATTATTATTATGACTATTATTATTTCTAGCTAGTTAGATTATGTAATACGGTAGATGGCTAACGTTACTTCTCTCTCTCTCTCTCTGTTCTATTAAAGAAAATAAATGTTCTCTAATATAATTGATCATTAAGAGCACACATGTTGAATGGGGTCGTCTGGTGGGCATACAGGCTAATGGACTTAAACAGTAACTGCATAATTTCGATTGTTGGCTTCTAACTTAACCATTAATTCTACTGGATTATCATTGTCTCAGTTATGGGTTTGTTTTAAATACATACATTTTAATATCCCTTTAACGCTGTCACAAAAGTTGTCATTCCAGGCATATATTTATTTAATTAGTAACAAAAATCACCAGTGTGCCCTTTTATGAATTTGGGCCCCTGCCCCTCTAACATCCTCTGCACGTGCCTGGTTGGTACAAGATGAAGGCTTGGCTAGCTGGATGCAGTCATACAAATGCCGTTTTTTGCTTCCCGTGCCTGCTTTTTTTTTAGCACCTTTCTGAAAAAATTAAGAAACATGAGTGTTCACACATGGAGAATACGATCAAGCTAGCCATGCTCGGCACTCGGCAGAGGACTGATTGGGGTGAGGAAAAAATGGAATGGGTTGATAAGAGTTGAAACTTGAGCTCCGCTCCTTTTTTTGTAAGAATTTTATAATCCCCATACAAGTCTGATCAACTATGTAAAGTACCCTATGAATGTACGTGGTTAACATTGTAGGTCGATCATACAATAGTAAGCATATTTCGCTTGTTTTGCTTGAAGCTAATTAACCACGATCTAGAATGTTCGCTAACAAGGCAAAATGGTTCAAGTGTACGGTCTAAACAAATTTTGTTATTTTTACTTGTAGGAGCTGGTGTCAAATACCGTGTTTTATCCTTGACCATCTGTATGTTTAAATCTTTGCCAGGTGTGTGTAATATGTTCATGTATATTTACTTTGTACGTTTCATAATGTGTTTTTGATATGCTAGCTAAGCAGTTGTACTTTTGCATTAAGGTAATGGGTTGTGATGTGAGTTTATTAGCGTTAGTAGGTAACGTTATGTCTGTAAAGCTATACGATCACACTATTTAATTTGACACTACCCTTTTATTGGAAAATGTGGCGAAGACGGAGCTGGAATGTCAAGTATCATGTCTTATCCTTGACCATCTGTATGTTTAAATCTTTGCCTTACGATTATGCAATAAACTGCATGCACCCGACAATTTGTGTGAGAATCTTTAATGGAAGCTGACACACTACTCTACTGAAGAGGATCAAGACCTACCTGAGGAGCATGACACAGGATCGCCTGAATGCCATGGCTATGCTCTCTATAGAGAAAAAACGAATCAAAAACCCCCCTGACTTTAACACTTAAGTAGTTTAGAGGTTTGCCACTCAGAATGAGAGAATGGCCAAATTCCTAACAAATAAGATGCCAGAGACACACACAAAGTTCCCCTGACCCCATTTGTTTTTGTAGTTGACTTTAGTAAGATTTTATTGTGTAAGAATGCCTCACATGTTTAATATTGGTATTTAATAAATACTATTTCACAGAACACTGGTGTTCTGCAGTTCGTGTTTAATTGTATTTGTGAAGCTGACTGAATATGGTACAGCCCCACCTAGAATATTTTTCACCAGCCGCAACTGTTGGCCCTTGTCAAAGTCGCTCAGATCCTTATGCTTGCCCATTTTTCCTGTTTCCAACACCTCAACTTCAAGAACTGACTGTTCACTTACTGCCTAATATATCCCACCCCTTGACAGGTGCCATTGTAACAAGATGATCCATGTTATTCACTTAACCTGTCAGTGGTTTTAATGTTATGGCTGATCAGTGTGTGTGAATATGCTGTATATAAATATATACAGAAATAAATTAAATTATAAATAAATGAATGAATTATTCCTACCCATGCCAAATTTTTTGTTATAATGAATTTTTATTTGACTAATAAGTTTTTTCAGGATGGAAATGTCATAAGACGGTGTCAAACGTTATGACCCGTTGGCTGTATGGCTGAGCCAGGGCGCTGAAGGACCGAACACTTTCCATAGAATGCGGATGTGGGAGTAAATGTGGACACACTGAGCCAACACAAAAGGGATAAAATAGATAAGTAATTAACAGACCAAAAGAAGGGATACCACAGCTACACGAACAGTGCCAAAGCAAAGAAACAAACAAAAGAGCTAAGCTGCCTAATATAGCTTGCTGTCATACACGGGGTGGCAGCGCTACTAAATTAATGACTCTAAACAAAGACTGTACAACGTGATGCGTAAATGTCAACCCTCGGATATCTAAACTAGCCAAGCTCCGGGAGAAAAGAAAACAGTACAGTGTACTGGCAAAACAGGGTTGGGAATCTAACAAAGCAAAACAGTACAGAGTAACGAGTAAAGAACAAAATAAACACTATCGAATGCAGCATCACAAAGTGGGAAACATGCAACGAACAAAAGGACCACTGTAGCGTAAATAGGATCAAAACAGGGATAAGGAGGAAAACCAAACAAAAGGCTGCATATATAATACAGGGAAGGATCAAAGGGAAAACTAACAAACAGTTATCGAAATATAGCGACACACGCTACTAGCGAACAGACACATGTGACACGGGACAAACCCACTACCAAATAGAAAAGACAGAACACCAAAAGGACAGACCTTATCAAATGAGAGCAAGCTAACGAACACAACTAACAGAATCAGAATCTAATCTCGCGCTGACAAGACTGCTGGGAAGAAGGGTTTTGAAGGAGACGGACCATCTCCTGGTTGGTCCGTTGACGGATGTCTGATGGTGTGTGATGAGGGGGAGGGAACCAATGGAAAGCGGGCGGCAGATCTTAATGCAGGGAATAGCAAAGGGAAAACAGAAGGGAAGACAAGACAACACACATGTACACATACACAATACAACAATACAGACACAAAATATTGGTGGACGTAACATAACAGAGGGTAAAACATTGTGTTATAGATAATAATGAAATACTTCACCCATTTTAATGTTTTTTTACCCAAAAAAAATTGCCATGTGCCATCACTCTGGTCTTTCGTACCGTTCACCGATTCCACTCCATGCCACTCCAAAACGTTGAAATTGTTTTCTGTTAACCATTACTTGACCACTTTGGGTGTATGTGTCAGATCATTGTCTTGCTGGAAGGTCCAGTGCTGGCCTTGGGTTTTTCTGCAGAATGCCTCATGTTTCCCTTCAGACTTTTCATGTAGTCCTCTTTTCTCATGATGCCATTTACTTTTACAAGGTTGCCTTGCCCATTGGCTGAACCCCCCCCCCCCCCCCCCTTTGTGGGGATGGTGTTCTTGGGGTTGAATATCTCTCCTTTCTTTCGCCACACAAAATCCACGTCCCTGTCCAAACAACTAAACCAACCACAGAATTGATGACCAAAAGCTTTCTTCTTTGTCCAGGTGAGCTTTTGTGAAGGCTAGGTGAGCTTTTGTGTGCCTGTCCAGGAAAAGTGGGGTCCTCCTTCAGCGTCCATGGAGGCCGTCCTTGTGCAGTGTCCGCTGGAGTGTTTGTCATGAGATGTGGGTACCAGAATTGCTCAGATTCTTCAGGATGGCCTTGGTGGTGATCCTTGGATTTTTCTTGGCCTCTTGAACTACCATTCTTGCCAGCGCAGGAGTCACTTTTGGCTTCCTACCACTCCCTTTGAGATTGTTCAGTTTATTGAGCATATTGTTAAATGCTTGACCTGTGTGGGTCCCTGTATTGTTTCAGTCTATTTTGTGTTAATGCTTAAAAAAGGTTGGACACACTACATGGTGTGAGATAGTAGTCATACTCATGTTACTAAGTAATGTCAAATTTAACTGGCTTGAGTTTACCATGTTATGATCTGAGCATATGCTAACTGATTTCCAATACTACATATTCATATATAAAACATTTGCATAAAGCAAGCATATTTTCTCCTCTCCCACGTTGATAAGTGTCAAATCATGAAAATAATCAATTTATGGTAAATTTTCATCAGATAAATGTGCGATTAATTTGCGATTAATCGTGATTAACTATGGCCACCCATTCAATTAATCACTGTTACATTTTTTAATCGCATGACAGCCCAAATATATGTATCTATATATATCAGGGCTGTCCAACAATTTACATTTTTTATATGCGATTAATCGCATGGGTGTCCATAAATATTCGCGAAGTAATTGTTTTATCTGCCATTTTATCTGCAAGTTTTTAATACATTTGTCATCATGGGAGTGGACAAAATATGCTTGCTTTATGCAAATGTCCTGTGCTGCGTTGGCCCCACAGGGGGGTTAAGGGTTAGGGGTTAACCCTAAAGTAACGTGTTCCTCTCTTTGTGTTGTGCTGGTCTCACAGGGGGGTTAGGGGTTAACCCTAACGTAACGTGTTCCTCTCTTTGTGCTGTGCTGGTCTCACAGGGGGGTTAGGGGTTAAGGGTCAGGGGTTAACCCTAAAGTAACGTGTTCCTCTCTTTGTGCTGCGTTGGCCCCACAGGTGGGTCCCGAGGCGTGGGCTTCATCCGTTTTGACAAGAGGATCGAGGCGGAGGAGGCCATCAAAGGCCTGAATGGACAAAAGCCGTCTGGTGCTGCGGAGCCAATCACAGTGAAGTTTGCCAACAACCCCAGTCAGAAGACGAACCAGGCGCTGCTGTCTCAGCTGTATCAGTCCCCCAGCCGGCGCTACCCTGGACCCCTGCACCATCAAGCTCAGCGCTTCAGGTAACCAGGGTTAGGGTTAGGGTTAGGGTCACTACCCTGGACCCCTGCACCACCAGGGTCAGCTCTTCAGGTAACCAGGGTTAGGGTTAGGGTCACTACCCAGGACCCCTGCAACACCAGGGTCAGCTCTTCAGGTAACCAGGGTTAGGGTTAGGGTCACTACTCAGGACCCCTGCACCGCCAGGCTCAGCGCTTCAGGTAACCATCAGGAGTAACCATGACAACACCCACAGGTCAGATCAGGAGTAGAAACAGTGTTTACTTTTTGATGAGATGAGTCCTGAAATATTCTAACTAAAGCATAAATGTGTTGATTGAGTTGCATTATGTAGTTTTACAGAGCATTGTCATGTCTTCCTGTTTAAGTGGTCCATATTGTTACTCACTATCCTGTGACTACAATGCAGACAGTGCAGGGCCAATTCACTAAAAGGTTACGCAACTTTTGCTGATGCTAAACCTGTGCAAATAAGACAAAAAACATGTAATTCACAAAGCACTCAAAGGGTGAAATGCATTATCTGCTCTGCCACGCAAAACATTTCATACTCAAAGGCAATTCAATGTGCTTTACAATAGCCAAGCAGAAAACAATAAAGAAAAAGCATGAAAATTAATTTTAATTATTTTAATTTAGAGAAACAAAATTGCTAAGAGGGAACAATTGTGGCAAACGCAATAGAGAATGTGTACAATTTAAGTCTGAATTTAAAAGGAGTCAGGCTAGGAGCGAGTCTCAGATCATCTGGCAGTTGGTTCCAGCTATTTGTTGCATAGTCACTAAACGCTGATTCACCTTTATTAGTTTTCACTCTGGGAACAGTTAGCAGACCTGTTCCAGATGACCTGAGGGATCTAGAAGGTTCATATTGTATTAGCATGTTGGTAATGTATTGTGGCCCCAGATTGTTTAGTGACTTGTAGGTGAGCAACAATATTTTAAAATCAACTCTCTGACACATGGTGAGCCAGTGTAGTGATTTAAGAGTTGGTGTAATATGATCATATTTTGTGGTCTTTGTTAAAAGTCTAGCAGCAGCATTCTGAGCGTACTGCAGTTTAAGCTCATTTTTTGGGGAGGGGGGGGTTACCAAGAGAAGACCATTACAGTAGTCCAGCCTATTGGTAATAAAAGTATTTTTGTGATGTGAGACCTCTGAGTCTTGCTATGTTTTTGAGGTGATTGTATGCTGATTTTAATACAAAGTAAACTTGGCTGTTGAAATATAGGTCTGAGTCAATGATGGCACCAAGATTTCTAACTTGGTCCTTAGTTTTGAGACATGGACTCAAGGTGTATACTTACTTTTATCCTTTCTCTTTAGCACCAAAGATAATTAGCTCAGTTCGTTCCTTATTTAGCTGAAGGAAATTCTGGCACATCCAGTCATTGACTTGAATTCTATAGTCCGATAGTCATTTGGTGAAAAACGCTATGTAAAATTGAGTGCCACCTGCATAACTTTGGTAGGCGATATTGTTATTTTGCATAATTTGACCTAACGGAAGTATGTAAAGATTGAATAGTGAAGGCCCCAAAATTATAATACCAAGATATTATTGTAATAATATCTTTTGTAAATCGGCCCTTGAGACGGAGCAAAAGGCAATTGACTGGTAACATTAGCTAGCTAGCTAATACCAAAGAGTATAGAAGCATGCACGTTCTTTGCTACGATTGTCTACAGACAATACCTGGCTAGCTATGTGCAAGATGAAACTGCGTGTTTTCCGTGTCACGCGCCGATCCTAACCTCACTCATTCCAGATGGGGAGCTGTGAAAAGCATTAACTGTTAATAAGTGCATAATAAAGGCTTTTTTAACCTTAACCCTCTGTGACCGACGGACGCGCCGGCGCGTCCATCAGTCATCGTCTACCAAATCCTTCATAAAAAAAAAAATTGGGTCTAGAGACGATTTATTTTTTTCGTTTTAAACAAGAGGCCTGTAGCTTTAATTGAAAATCATTTTGGTCGAGGTATGTCGTTCGCATACTTTTCCACAGATCTACAAAAGTAGAGAACGTTCTTTGAGCGTCGCCCATCAACAGGTTAAAAATTTAAAGATATCAAAAACGGCCATAAAATAGCCTAGATCTCAGAGGGTTAATGAGGTATTGTAAACACTTTAGATCCGGTACCTGCAAAAAGCATAACTAACTGTTCATAAGTGTTATGGTTAGTAAGGGTTGGCTAAGTAAGTAGGCGTACTCACACTTCAGCTAATGTTAATTTTGCTGTCCAGTTCAAGTCACCAGAATTGCTTTTAATAAGCCAAATAAAAACGTTTTACTTACCATGTTTTAGAAACCACGTTGGTTTGCGTTAGCCATGTCCAGGCAGCTTCAGTGTTTCATGTGTTCCAATACATTCTAAAATGTTAGAATTAAGTTAAGTTAAATATTAGAGGCGGCCATCTCTTGCTTGTATTGGTCGTTTATCCCCTTGTTCACTTCGTCCCCTAGAGATGGCTACAACCATAGAGATGGAACACGTACTGTGCTCTCTATCACTGACACTCACCCCAATATTTCAATAGGGGCAAAAATTATAATGAAAAAACTAGATAGTATTACTTTTTCTGAAGAAAATGTGTGCACCCACTATGCATGTGCTGTATGGCTGTAAGGTTGTCTGAACCTTACATTTAAAACTGTATGTATTAGGGAATGTAAACTATTGAAAACAGTGCAACATTTGTATTCTGTATGTAAAATGTAACCTTATATACAGTGTAATTGTATAAAACCATACACAATTAGATGAGGCCCCAATTACTTTATTACTTTAATTACTTTAATACATTTTATACAAAATAAAAAATTTTATATATATATAATATGACATAATACATATTTTAAATAAAAATATATAATATATATAATATATATAATATTATATAATCAAATATTTTAAAATATTTAAATACATGTATGTATGTCTTTATGTATGTATGTATAAATGCGGCCAAAATGTGAGACTTCACATGGTTATTCAGAATGCTCTACTGAGTATTTTGATATCATGACCTTAAGTCTACCACTAACAGTCATTGAGCTACAATTTGAACAGAAGTCAATGAGGCTTCATAGACCACCATGCATTTCAGAACTCAAAGTATAAATTATATCAAGATGAAACTTTCCAATTTTAATCAGTAAGCTCTCCTGAGTATGTATATACCTCAATCATGTCTGTACTATTAACGGTCACTGAGCTACAACTTGACTGTAAGTCTTTGTGAGAGGCACTAAAACTGTAACAACGTAAAAATTATAGGATGCATCAGTACGATTTTTAGTATGTTGGCTAACCTGGCCAAGCTGAGTGGTACACAGTTGGAACAATGTTTGTAACATAAAAGCTGACAAAGATGCTCCGTTAAGCATTTTTGATTGTACCTCATACATGCCATAATATTTTCTGCAATTATTTACGTTGTATGATCCAGCATGTCAAGCTGAGCATTTTGATGTATGACCCATGTGTCTTGCATGAAAACTCAGTGAGATAATCCAGTTGAAATGGTATATGCAAATGAGGTTCATTTGCATATTTGCATAATTATAAAAGTATAAATTGTATCCATGAGAAAAGTAATGCCTGTATGCACCATGGTAACATGAACGTTTGGACATAGGAACCATACATGTCGCATAAAATTTGTAGGAGGAGTAGCGTTTCAGCTGAGACCTAAAAAGCATGTTTATTATTATTATTAATAATAATAATAATAATAATAATAATAATAATAATAATAATAATAATAACTAGATAGGGCTACAATTTCTGTTGAAATTGTGATGTGTGCTTGCAGTACTGTGGTTACACTTGTAAC
>JAVQIZ010040279.1:2500-19755 GCA_036023535.2 Galaxias brevipinnis | reverse complement strand
CCCCCCCCCCCCCCCCCCCCGCGGGGGGTTTGAACAAAAGGTGAAGTCAGTGTTCCCTGCAGCGGAAGATATGGCCTAATGCATGTTTCACTCGTTTTCCATATTTTTCTCTTATTACATGGGTATTTGGTTTCTTAAGTCCCACTGTTTGCGTGAACTTCCAATCAGTTTCCCGGGCCGTCAGCACAGCGGCCGTGTACAGTAGGAGAAGGCCGGGTCGTGACCCTAACGCGAGTGCGCAAATGAGAAAATGCCGTGTCATCTAGGAGCCCGCGGTGCCTGTAATTCGTATCCTGACACCAATTCGTTTCACCCCCCTCTCCCTTCCCCCCCTCGCCACTGTTCCCTCCGTCGCTCTCCTTCGTTCTGTCTTTTCTCACCTCCTCCTCGGCAAACCCTCCTCCCCTCCCGTTTTCTGCACTCCATCGGCCCAATTACCGCGCAGGCGTCCCTCCCTTTCCTGTGTTAACCCCTTCCCCCCCGCACTCAACGTGAACCCGCGGGCTCCTCTTGCCCGTGCACCCTCCTTCCCCACCTTTTGCCCTAAATCTCTCACTCTCTACGTATCTCCTCCTCCTCCTCCTCCCCTTTCCTCCTCCGCCCCCCCCCCCCCAGCGCTCCTTCTGCAGTGCCATGGTGGACGAGCTGCGCGTCTCCCTGAAGTGCCAGCGCCGCCTCAAGCAGAAGCCCCAGCCACCCGCCATCCCCAAAACCGAGGAGGTCATCAACATGCACACCTTCAACGACCGGAGGCTCCCGGGGAAGGAGACCATGGCCTGAGTGACCCCCCGGGAGGAGGGACGACGTGGGGGGGGGGGGACGACGACGACGACGACACGGCAACCCAACGTCGAATGAACCAGGAACAAGGGGGCTGATTGGTCAGAAAGTGCATTCCATTGACCCCCCCATGCTTTTGTAGACAGATGTTTCCTGTGGAAATCTAGATGTCTGGCCAGTGGGAGCACCACTGGGACAGGCGCTTTTGTTTCAGATGATTTTCGTGACTGACAGATCGTGGGTGGGGTCTTTGTTGGGACTTCTAAAGAGACAAGTAGGCTGGGGACAGCAGAGGGGTTTACCCGCCATTCACAGTGACACACATACACACACACACACACACACACACACACACACACTATTGCATAACATACATGCCTGCATACATACAAACACATAACTACATAGAGACATACTGAAAGACACATATGTGCAGAAAGCAAAGCAGTATTGTGACAGTGACACCTCAAGAAATAGGTTGATGTTTTCTGTTGACGTCTATACACTTTCGTCCAATCGCCATGTGTGTTTCCAGTTGGTACCGCCCAACACCCAAATTGCTTCACTTTCTTCTTAATGATCTGGTCTAAAAGGAATGTTATCAAGTGCCAAATGGTTGCTTCAAAGTTAGTTTGTATAGAAAATAGTGTGACCTGTTCTTTCAGATGAATCTATTTAGTTTCACATCGTTGATGTTGATCTTGTTGAATACTCATAGTTTCGTTCTGTAACTCCTTGATCGTGCCAAAGTTGGGACACGTCTGCCGTGCCGGTTTCTGTTGGCGCCTCCTTCACACGGCGTATGGTGTCAGAAATCTCATCACACCTGTACCCGCTGTCCACCATTTTGAGTCTGTCATCTTCTGTTTAAAAGTCAGATTTCTACACAAAAAAAAAAAAAAACGTTTGTTTTTGTACAAGAACCAGTTTTGTAGTACTTTGTATCACAGTAGCCCCTTTCTGTGGACATATGTAGCAGATACCAACCTGGTCCCCTCCACTGACCACTCGTGACCACAGGGGTCCCCATAGAGACACCTCTGGGGCCCTCCAACACAGCCGGGTGGGGCCCCTCTCAATCCGGTTCCGGAGCCCCTCTGTCTGCGCTGACGGCCCCATTTCATGTTGTGAGAAGACGCCAATTCCTGGTAGCTGCCCCTGTCTCCTCACTGACATCAGCTCTCAAGATGTCTCGTTGTCTCCGTGGGCATCCATTCCAAGCAAGGAGGACACACACACACAAGGGCCAATGCTACTGATGATGTTTCTGCTGTACATGAATGAATGTAGAATTTATGAGTTATTAAAAGACACGATTTGTGAAAAGTGACGGGGAGACCAAGTTCTGAGGCTTGTGTTGTTTGAGTTGTATTTGCCTGTCATTTTCTGCCCAGTAAATCAAATTGTTTGGTTGAATTGGGATTTTTCGGCTGTAAAGTACCTCGAAGACTATCTTGATTAAACATAGACGGGGCCCGTTGGATTCAACTGACATTGATGCATGATTTTGGACTGAAACAGAATTATTGATTTTTCTCCAAACCATATTTTTTCTTTCTCTTAGAATAGCTACTTAGATTTACGGAGATTAATTGAAATATTAATAAATCTGTTGCGTCACTACATTAGTCCTTAATTCACAAATTCCCTTCAAACACAATTCAATTGACATTGATGCGTGCTTTCAGACAGAAACACCCCTAAATATTCATCATCATAGATTTTCTCCAAACCCTCTCAGAACTGCAGCTTTGAGATTAGTTGAAACATCAATAAATCGGTCGCATTATTACATTAGTCCTTAATTCAACAATTCCCTCAAATGTCAGCGTCCCAAAATTGAATGATACAAATAACACAACATATTGAATACTTGACCGTTGCGTCGCAGTGATTCACAACATGCCGAGGGGATGACAAAGTGCCTCACCGAGGGTGACAGTCCAGCCACAATGATAACCATAACACCATTCGCCTAACGATGCCGAGAACGTCCCTCAATTATTTGCTCAGAATAATTGGTGTGTCAGTGGAAATGGTGGTATGCTCAGGACGATGCTCAAGTCACCACCCAGTATCTCGTGTGGTTATCTATGGTCAAACATTGCACCGGCCAATTGAGTAATAGGACTATTGTTATAATTATTATTAGGACTAAGCAGACACAACAAATGCACTATGTGACGTGACTGTGATGCGTGTCTGTCTGAACGCTCTCTGCTGTGTTGTTGTCCGTCTTTGAGCCCGTTTTATGGCGGTGTGTCTTTGCATCGCTCTCAGTGCCTCCGTCCACCCGTCCCAGGGGGGCCAAGTCATTATAACCGGACTTCGGGGCTTTTGAGGGCCGCTGTACACCTTGAATGGGCAGATAGACAGCAGACAGACAGTGGCGGGTTTCTGACAGGGTTTTTCTGGACCTAATGATTAGGCCCCCCCTTCTCTCAGAGAGCTGAGCAGTCAGCCACAGCTCGGATGACCACCCCGCCTGCCCTCCGGAGTGACAGGGAAGGTCGGAGCGCGCTCCAGACGGCTTGACAGAGACCACTTAGTCCGTTCCACTTATTTATATATAACTATAACAATACTATGTAGGATATGTGTATACATCTTTTGGCTGATAAAATAGTGCTGGCTATTGGATAGCAGACGTTGTTCATTCCTTATGAAGAGAGATTTGCCTCTTCAAAGAGAAAGGATTTGGACTTACCTCCAGCTAGTATAACTTTCCCATTCCCAGTGAAAGTCACCGAGGTGCAGTTTCACCTTGCCGGACATTTTTTTCCTGATGGGGTTTCTGCACCTCCGGAAATAGGCTCCTGGTCTTTTCCTTTGGGTTTAGCATGCATAACATGACATTCTAGGTGGAACGCTATAGAAAAGGAAGAGAAAGTGGCTGGCTGAGCCGGGCGGGCCTGTGTGGTTGAAATGGGTTGATTTGGTCCGCGTTAGGAGCTGTGGCAACGGTGCCATGTGTCTGAAGGGAGATAGCGAGGGGGCACTCAGGAGGACTCGCCGGCCCACACAATGAAATCGAATGGATTTACCGGGACCGTGTGCACGTTGGCGGGTGCTGGGAGAAATGTGTGGGTCTGTGTGTTTTGAAATGCGTGTGTGTGTGTGAGGGAGGGTGGGGGTTAATGTGTTTACCCACATGCTCAGGGACAGAACCAAGCTCTTATCACATACCCCCAATTCAATTTGCAGGAGTGAATCTTTGTGTCGCGGAGGAGCGCTGTTATCGTGGACTTCCCGTCCGCTTCTCTCCCGCCCGCCCGCCCGCCCGCCTGCCGGTGTGGACGGCAGCAGCTGCGGTCTACGAGAATCCAAACTTGCTAAATGATTCAATGGGCTCCCGGCGCCTCTCCCTGGCACCCCCTCGAGGCCTTAATTGACGACGTTTTCATCGCCATTTGTTTTGTGTGATTTGGGGGGGGGGGTGTGGCACGCTGGGCTCCTCGGTGAGGACGACAGCGCTTGTTAGATGCGTCTGCCGGCCTCCCTCGACAGCGCCGTAACAAAAGAGTTACACGTTCAGGGACCTGGGAGGAATCTTCCACTTGGGTTGGGCTACCGGGAAGACAACAGGCGGGGGAGAGCAGATGAAAATGGATGGACTGCCAGTCGCCGTGGTAGAGCACCGGTGGGTGTCACAAACAGTGGACCACGAGAGGTGAGGAGGTACAGGGAAAGAGTAGAGACCCCCCCCCCACCCCCACCCCCCGTCAGTCGTCTACTTAAGACTCCAGTGCTCCATGTCACGTGGTTGGTTTAATGCAAACAATAGGGCCCACCTGCGTTGTCAGTGTTCAACGCAAGGTTGGACGTCCATTGGACGGCTAAACCTCACGGAGGGTGGGTTGGCGGTGTTGCCGCCTCGACGCCGCACGGTCGAGATTCCCCTTGAAAACCGGAGAGGAAAAGAAAACGTGTGTGTCTCGTGCTCCGTGTTGCCTGGTGACTCATCCGTTCCGATGCCAGCCTCGGAGAGACGCATTAGGCCTCCGTAGTGTCTTTCATCCTGCCTTCAGCACCGGAGTCATTTCCCTCCTCTTCGGATGAGCCAAATGGATGGAAGACGCAGATCCTCTCATCTTTCTCTCCGACCCTTTGATCCCCCTTTCAACGTGACTTGGGAACGTCGCGCCGAAGGCAAATGGGCTTCTTTCTGCCAGCGGTGCGTGCTTTTCATACAAAATTGGCCAGAAATAGCACCTCTAATGACCATTGTGTTTGAAGGAAAATGACACTAAATGTACCGCCGTTATTCAAAGTGCATTATGTGAATAATGAGGAATTCATTATTCAAGCTGAACTTCTAGAAAAACAAAAAAGCCCAGTGTGAATCTGTCTCACCAGTGCAGCGCCATCGGTGTGTGTGTGTTTGTGCCATTATCAGCGATGTGTTTCTATGTAATAGTGTGTGTGTGTGTGTGTGTGACGTGGCCATGTTTGTGGGCTGTGTGCTAGGAGCGGGCAGCCATTGTGATTTATCTAGTATTCCCAGTGCACCGACTGTACTACCTCCCTGGAAAAGGTTAAAACATACAGCCCGGAGGCGGGACTACAAAGGTCAACACGCTGCTTAGGAATGAGGGATAGTGCGCGAGAGAGCGAGAGAGCAAGAGCGAGCGAGAGAGAGAGAGTTAGACTCCTGACAGCCAGACAGACACACACGCTGGATCTCGTGTGGACAGACAAGACAGAGAGAGAGAGAGCAATCTGGGTATTGCCTCCAACATTGATCACACCTACAGTAGTGTACAAGCGCAGCACATAGCCCCCGAGAATGAATCTTCAACCTCTCCATCTCCTCCCGTTACTTCAAATATTGTAGCTGCACTGTAAAAAGTATGACCTTGGCAGAAAAACCTCAGGAGTGTGTGTGAATAGAGTAATGAAAAGCAAATCCTTTTTATACACTCCTCCACTCCACTTATGAGAGAGCGAGAGAGAGAGAGAAGGATAAATAGTAATGGCCTCTTCTCTCCCATAAACCAAGAACATAGAGCCTCGTGTTGGAGACCAGAGATCAGGGTGAATCAACGCTAGTGTCTTTGTTGAGTCACAGATGTGTGGAGGTGATTAATGTAGTTTGGCTGGCCGAGATCAGCTTCTCCAGACGATAGCAAAACGGCCCTCTGCTGCCCCTTAGTGAATGAAATGAGAATCAATTACAGCACCGTCTTTGTGCTTGTGTGTCAAACCAATCTGGATCCTGTCAAATATTATCCGAACAAATTCAGTATTTCGAAAATAACGATCACAATCTACCTGATTTATGGCCCCTTATCCCCGTTTCCATGAAAAACACACAACCGTCAATATATTTGACAATAGGTTTATTTTTTTATTTTTTTTCAATCAAGTAAAACATTTAAGACAGATTTAAAAAATCCAATCCAAGATTCACAGGAATAAAAAAAAAAGGCAGTACACTTAATATTGAGGTTATAATGAGTGATATGCACTCATGTTTGTTTGAATGAACGTTTCTCATTTCAAAAGCAAATCAGTGCTTGGGCTCTCGACATACTCCCGAGGAGGAGAACGGGACAGCCCTCCCTCCAGTCGTAGTGTAGAGACAGGAAACGACAACAGGAACAGAAACGACAGAAAGGTGAGGTTTGAGGGGTCATAGAAAGGAGGTATCAGTTATCTTAAAATGCCTTGATTGTACGTTGTACTTCAACTGAAGTTCCGCTTCCCAGTATAGTTCTTACGTATGTATAAACACCTTCTGTGAATAAAACACAATGATGCAAATGAGTAAAAAAAAAGTAAAAAAATTATAACGTAAAAAAAATTTAAAAAGTTATGTTCCGATACAGAACCTCTGCAGAGTGCCGGGCAGAGAGCAACCGACGAGACGAGGCCGTTGAGGTATATGATTTACGAAACTGAACAATCTGCAGTCATCTAAGACTCGCTTTAAGACATGCATCAGCCATCTCCCTTGAGGTTGATTATGTTTTGCATCTCATCGTGCCTCTAGGTCGTCTAGACCCTTTTGATTAAATGTGATCTGAAAGGCTTGATTGCAGATCGGCACTCGGATTTCCAGAGAAACTTAATGAACGACCGTCCCTACTTCATCTAACTGCTGATCCAGCCTGTTTTGAGGTTTTATTAAAAGAATGGATTGTAGCTAGAACGTTCAAATTAGTGTATTCTACTTTCCCTTTTCCTTTTCCAAACTGAAGATACAAGAACAATGTAATTTTTTTGATACTTTAGGTGGGGAAAGCATCAGGTGGATTCAGGATCATAAATGATCTGATGTGCGTTTCAAAGTGTTGCCTTCAAAAGTGGCTGGGAATGGTGTGAATGACAATCAGTGCGATGATCCTGAACGCAGCCTTAACAAGTTTCCACCAAAAACAGCACTTCACACTACCTCCTTCGAGGAGTTAGTTTGCGATGACTGCCACTACGTGAGATCTGACTGGCATAACTAGGCTACCTCTACTTAACCATAAAATACCAAACGGGACAATAGGATAAACAACAAATCAGTAGTTACAATGATTAGAAATATGTAAAGCTAACAATCATGTCTACGCATTTCCTGTGGCCGTGCACTTTGTTCACATCTGGCATAGACCAAAAAAAACATCGTAGCACAGGTACTGCAACATTAGGACTCTGATACGAGTGGAAAACTGTTATACTGCAACCATCTTCAAAACCAATTGTTTAATCTCAGGAGTTAGTTTCAGTTATATAAAAGAAGAGTATTCATCATCATCATCATCATCTTCATAAACATTTATTTTAGAATGATCCCTATGCATGGTTACTATTAGTTAAAAAAAAATCGACTAATTTCATGTTAAGTATTAATAAATCGTTTCAAGATAATCTTCTGATTATCCAAGGTTGTCAAAATGGCTGACACTTATTCAGCTATTAGTGAAGAACCAGGACAGAACACACCTATTTGGTAGGAGGATCTACACGGACATAAACATATAGATAGGCACTCCATGCGCACATGTACAATCCTGGTCTTGTCACATCTCAAATCAAGTGGTTAAAAAGAAGTTACAACAAAATACTGCAATAAAAACAAAAAAAAACTGTCGATGGTATTTCAAAATGTATAACTGAGAATACGCGAAAAACCTGACGGGCCAAACCAAAGGTGTTGAAACAGCCCATAAATGGAGGTCATCTTACTAGCTGTCAGCAGCTAAGTGCCAAAAGTATGCACACTAAGCATACACACATTTCACACACCAACTGTCTGGCATACTTCATGCTGGGTGTGTATGTTCAATGCTCCAGTTTAAAACAACAACAACAACAGAGAACTCTACAGAGAACTCTGGTTAGAAGATGTGTGGGTTGTTTGTTGTTTTTGGAGTCACAACTGGTTATCTATTACATGTGACTCTAGTGTGGTTTGTAACAAAAGACTATGACAAGGTGATAAGCTGGGGGGAAGGAGCAGAGGATATGAGGTAGGTTCTTGCTGTAAACAAAAGAGAACGGTATTGTAGTAAATAAAAAAACAGTTGAAAAAAAGATAAAACTCATAAAAGGTTGGAGGTAAGTCCAGGGTTCTGTGGGAACACTACAGCATTTCACTCACAGCCTCGGTACAAAACAGTCCTACAGTCGATCATAAGTCCATCAAAAAAAAATGTAAAAAAACTCAAAGAAAAGCATAACTATGTTTAACTCAAAGAGGTAGTTACTAAAATCAGTATGAGTTGGGTTCAGAACCCAAGTCTTATGCTGTTCAACGTTTCTCAAACAAGTCGGTGGATATAAGAATGAAATACACTTTTTTTTTTTGGTTAATTCCCTGAGAACAGTTCATCATCCTGAGAGGAATTGTGGGTACAAATGCAAGAATACACTGTACAAAAAAAAACATGTATTTTCAGACGAGGTCTGAGCGTGGTCTGTGCTTGTGGTATCGTTTGGTCATTCTGTTGTTTTGCTTCTCTCTACTCTCGGTCACGTTGCTTTTTCAAAAGTTGTAAAAACGCAGGCACGCTCAAAAGAAGCCGTACACAAACCACCTTAGCGTTGTATGTTTCAGCAATAAAGTCCCTTCTTATTCCAAAGTAGGAACAGAAACAAAATGCCCTAGTCAAGATGCCTTCAAATATAAAGCCAAACTCTTTGGCATAGAAATATATACCAAATGCAGTGGTTTGTCTACTCTTATAGCTCTGAAGGAAATGACAAGCTCGTTTGATTTCATCGTACAAAGTCATTTGATTTGTCAGCACATAAAGATACGGTTCTGAAGGGACCCGACTTGAGAACGTGGTGGGGAGTCCGCTTCAAGATACAAGTTCTTCACACATTCAATATGGTCAGAAAAAAGAAAGAGTTGTTAGGTCACTAGTGAACGCCACAGAAGCTGTGAGCAGGAAACCGGTTAAAACAGGAAGCAGCGACTTCTCCTTTTCCCCCCTACTTTCCTCTCTCCCTCGCTCTTCCACCTCTCCTAATACATATGGCGATTGTTTTGAAGGCCCGAGCAGCAGCCGTGGTAGGCAGGACCACGCAGGACCAAAATGGTACTCGCTAACAGACGCAAGACCCCGAGGGGAGAGGAACACGTGTTCAGAAAAGGGCCCTTCACGTCTGCAACTCTTATCCAGAGAGATGACAGCTCCTCCAAACATCCCTTTACCCAAAAGGAAGGGCGGAGGATATGAAATAAGAGTTTGGTTGCATCGATAATAGTTGACACGGGGTCGATGTTAATGCGAAGGCGTGACACCGCAACTGTTTCACGTCATAAAAGGTTTCGACATCCCGTCTACTGCATGCCTTAGATAATGCATTATTGTGACGGCATGTGGGACAGATGGTCGACTGACAGTAGTGATCAGGAGGAGACGACGAGCGAGGGAAGATGACAACCAGATCACGGAGGTAAATAGGTGACGTCGTAGGGGTGCATCGTGAGTGGAGAGACGGGTAAAACGGAACTTTGAAGTTACCTCCTCGCTCGGTAAAGGGAGTCCTATGCAATATACAGGTCTTTCTTCAAATATATCGAAAATCAGTTCTTATAGATGTACTACTTAAAGTTAATAGAATTTCAATTATATCCTGTACTTTTATACATATATTAATGACTTATATTGTGACTTATAATTTGTGATTCTATTCTTAACTAATTCGTCAAATTCCAAAATCTATATCTAGACCCTAACAGTCCAATAAAATACTTAAGAGTTTTAAATCCTTTTGAGCATGACTAACCTATGATCTAGCTGGATAACATGATTTTTTTTTTATATCTAAGGCATTTATATAGTCTATGCTTATATGAAACAGAATGGTTATTAATACTTAGTTGACTCCCAAGTTTAGAGTCTAGATATTTTTGTACTTTTCATCTGCCACTGTTTGTCGCACACGCACACTCACACGCACACGCACACGCACACTCACTCACACGCACACTCACACTCACACTCCAAACTGGGCATAACAACAAATTGTTGGTCCAGTCCACTTAAGACGTAAGGAAGTAGCAGGCATATAATGTGTGTGCTCATCGTGGTTAACCTTTTTTTTCTCCTCTTGTTCCCATGGCAATATCTGTTGCCCTGAATTGATAGGCCACATTAAAGTATATTTCAGCTCTGATTGAATGTAGCTTAGAAGGTCATTGCTTTCTGCAGGCCTTTCAAAGCCTTCTCAAATTGCTGATATGCCAAAAAAATATACGTCGTTTCTTGTAATGATGACAACATAATAAAAATTGGTGGCAAATCCCTGTTGGTCATTTTAAATATGGATCTGGAACAGTGAAAAATGACCAACCTTTAGGTCCAAAATACAGGCAGGCATCAAACTCACAGTCATACTTGTTTCACTTTCTACCATGAAGACTCGAGCTGCACTGATTTAAAACGAGTCACACAGTCCATTTGATTAAGGGCCCACCCACGGTTTAAAACACCTTCACCCGATGACGGCAAAGAAGTCAGTGCCAAACATTCACGAGAGTCCGTACCCCGATGATGATTTACAGTTCCATAGCTGCGCCGTTCAAAAGAAACACTTAAAAAAATAAACAGCAACGTAAAAGACCTCCCATTTTTTTTTCTTTGTGAGTGTGAGGTAGATGAGATGGGGCTCCGGGCGTCCCCGGCTGAGTGGAGAACGGGGGACGATGCCTCCTGGAGAGACGGGGTGGGGCCCTCTGGAGGCCGGTTCAGGATTTCCTCCGCCTCTGGGAGCCCTGGGACCCGCGGTGGCTCGGGGCGGGCTCCTCCGGCGAGGAGGACGAGTGGCCCTCGAGGGGAGACGAGGCAGAGTGCTCCTCCTCCTCTGGGGGGTAGAGGTAGGGCCCGGAACCCGGGCTGGAGGGGAGGGCGTGGGGGTCCTGAGAGCCTGAGGCGGGGGCCAGCGCCTTGTGGGGACACTGGGCCACCATGTGCGTGATGCTCTGGCAGTAGTGGCATTTCTTTGGCTGGGGAGGCAGGCCACACTCCTTGGCATGGTGGTCCAGGCCTCCACAGTTATAACAGCTGCATGGGGAGAGGAGGAGAGGAACGTGAAACCCCAATGCAACACTTACTTCACATGGAGGAGTCTGTGGGTTCTATTACTTCACACGGAGGAGTGTGTGGGTTCAACAGCCAGCACTAGAGGGCAGCACAACACAGTATATGCAGCATAATGCAATCATCCCACATCGTGAATAACCTTCCACAGCGTTACAATGGCTGCAGAAATGTATAGGTTGTAAAAAAAACAACAAAAAAAACAAACAAAAAAACATACATGCGAATATTTATATCTACATATATGTATGTGTGTGTGTGTCAAGATGGACAACCAAATGAACAACCAAGTATGCAACCATTGAAATGTCCCTCATAAATATATATATTGTGTTAATACCTGATTGTGCTATCTAAACTGAGCAATTGTAAACCCCCCGTATACACAAGGCAATTCTAGTTCCATACTAGTATCATGACAGGCCCCAAGACCCCCGTTGTAGAATTAAAAAACCAAGCATTTTGGTCTGAGCGCCATTCAAGCCCTCTAACAAAGAATTCCACAAAAGCCTTATCTGTACATTGAAACATGACCATTTGCGACTGTGACACGTGCTGGTTGTGAAAGCCACTAAACAAAGCTGCCACAGCCTGGCCATCTCCTCTCCGGCTGTCTAAGAATAGACATCCACCAACTGCCACGAGAAAAGAAGAGTGAATATGATGAGATTGGAGGAAAAGGTTGGGTCCATTTCGAATCCTCGGTACATGTATGCACTATGAAAAGAGGCAACAGGAACCGCCGTCGCTAAGCATCAGTGCGCTGGGTCTTAAGCACACTGTGAGCGTCTAGAGAAACGGTTTTGAACGCGCTCACTCACACAGGACTTGAAGGGTTCAGTGGCACAACACATTAACCTTCTGATATTTACAGCACATTTAAAGGTGATCAGATAGATGTAAAAGGTAACCAAGGTAACCAGGGTAAAGGATCAATTATGTGGAAATCCATCCCGCATACTTAGCTTTATATTTTTCTAGCTACAGTTTATGTTCACTTTTGTCGGTCCGTTAGCATCAAATCATAATCCTCTCATTTAAAAAATCATGTGTCCACTAAGAATCTATTTTAGGAGTTCAAAATAACAGGTTGAATTCCTGATTGACAGACAGGGTTGAACAGACGTGATGTGATCCTCACATCGGTACATTCTGCACAGTCCATTAGATTTATTTTTCAACTAAAAATGCAACAGCGCCTTGGCCCCGGCGACGGTAACCAGGAGCTCAGCATGGTTACGTAACGCAGTGGCCAGCAGGGGTCAGAGTCGCCCAGCGTCTGCAGGAGGCGCCCGCAGCGAGCGCAAATGAAGAGACGACGTCACGCGCGCCAGTACCTGCCACCTCCATGCACCGCAATACCCAGAATCCACGGGGACATCTGAGCTTGAACTGGAACAGCGTTGTCCCAAATAATCGGAATAATTCAGCTGGGCGAACAATCCGGCCCAGCCTTTCTCAGGTAATGTCTCGTGGGATTCGCCTTCCTCTGGGTCGATGAACGAAAGGGGTTCGCTTCGCTAAGAGCACGCTGTGTAACCATTTGCCGCGTAGCTGTCATGTAATGTTTAGTTTTACGGCAGAGCAACATAAACCCCCCCCCCCCCCCCCGTTCTCTTCCCCTGGCCTAGTTTGCTGACGTTTGCAACATTGGGTGCATCTTCACGCCGGGAATAAATACACACTCCCTAGACACTGAGTGGGAGACTGAAGGAACTCGGCCTCCACCAGCAGTCTATTTCAAGGAGCTCCACAAGGCTTTCCGAGCGAGCAGAGCAACAGCACCTCTCCTGATTTGTTCTGGGCACAAAGCGCATGATTGAAGTAGTGCCGCAGAGTGTATTGACACGCATAAAGGGTTCATCAGTCCTATGCTAATGCCTTTCTATAAGGTGAAGGCAGCAAATTGACTTAAAATAGCGACGAGGCAGGCAGGCGAGGCAAAGTGCCCTAGTCAATGCCTCATCATGGAGGGGAATAACCATGGCAACAGGCATGTGCTTGGCTAGATTGGCTAGATTGAGCTTATAAAGCGAGGGGGCCAGAGAGGGAAAAGCCCACCGCTGCTGTTTCCTATACCTAGGCTCTGCTATACCTGCCGCACGACCCGCCCCCATAGGGCCACAAAGCAGAGCACTCGATAGCGCGATCCATTCTGGTGTGTGGCGGCTTTATTGATCCCAGATATCCCTCTCTGTACCCAACACAACTTCTCATCTCAGTTCGTACGAATAACATGCCAGCGCTTTTTTTTGAAAAACAGCATGAAGATTCAGCGTGGGTCGTTTCTGTAGCGGAGGCCAGCAGGCCACTGGGGCAGCACTACTCACCGGTCTCCCTTTGGTTTGCGTTTCTGGGGCAGGACCTTCCCTTTGGGCCTCCTCTCGCTGCCCGCGCACGCCACCCCGCCGGGGCCCGTCACCCGCAGCGACTCCAGCCCCTTGGAGGACTTCTTGTAGGTGAACTCCACCGGCTCGCCCTCCTTCAGGCTCCGGAAGCCCTCCATTACCAGTTTACTCTGGGTGAGACAAACAAAGAAACACACACACACACACACACACACACACACACACACACACACAGTTAAAAAACAATACACTAATGCTTACTGGGAGCTGCTGTACAGTTATAAAGAGGCATGGCCACGTCTCGGCCGAGCACTTTGACGAACAGAATGTGTCGTGATCTTTTGTGTCTCTCGCGCTGACTGAAACATCGTCTCCCACGCGGCGCTAGGGCTTTCCGTGGCCTGAGCCAACTGCCACGGTGGCCCCGGCACCGAGCTGCTTATCTGAGAGTGTGCATCCTCGCCTCGCTCCCCCCTATCTGGTTATCACAGAAGCACCACTTCCTACTCCTTTTAAGGGGGGGAAGGAATAGAGTGTCGCACCCTTGCACTTATTTCCCTGGACAGAGGAGACATCCATCTTATCTGCATGATCAAAAGTATGGATTGAGTAACATAACATCCACTGTATAATGATTTATGGCTTGCTGATCATACAGAATGGGGAAGGCCCGATGGCTATGACCTTTATAGATTTCACCTCGCCAAACCGATCGAGGTAAAAAAAAATAAAAAAAACACACACACACACACACACACACAGCCCACTGAATTGAGCCTATAAATAACTTCTAGAGTTGTATAAGTGCTGGCCAAGCTGGTGTTCAAGATGTTGCGGCGATGAAGCATATGGAATGTACAGAATGATTAATGCAGAGAAGAGATCAAATGAATGAGTGGAAAGTCCTCCAGCAGGTTAAAATTTAAACTAGGCACTACATAACATTGTAATCTAACATTTTCTATATATTTAGAAAATACTGAACTGGACTTTATGGTACTGATAAAGCAAAGGAATCATGTGGAATAAGCTGTGTTACTATCTTGGGATAAAAACCATTGGAATCTGAACTAAACTGATTTATTTCTGATGAATCCTACAAAAACGTCCATGTTAATTGTCATTTGTAGGGGTTTTATGAATAAAGCTCATGAAAATATTACACTATTCAATTGTACAAAAACATGCAATCGTATAAAAATTACTTATTTCCTCTTAATTTTCTCTTCAACCATTTTAATTTGAAAGACAGCCATTACTGGCACACAATCTGATTTTTTAAAAACTCTGGTTTCTTATTTTTTTGAGATTTTTTACGTACATGCATACTCTCTGTGTTTGTATATATCGGTGTTATAACCCAAATGAATAAGTTAGGAATCCTTATTCATATTCTGAAATCCTACATTTTAAAACGTAAGTTTTATTGCTATATTATCTGGATATTTAACTTCAAGACAAGACCAAACGACAAATAAGTAAATAATATTATCCCTGTTAGTCTCGTGTAAAACGTTCGTCTAGAAAAAGCAACCTCTTCAGGCTGTCTGAAATGGCAAAATAAATGCCCACATTGCACATAAAAAAAAAACTACACCCAACCATCTTTATTTAATTTTTTTATGCAGGAAACTGAAGAGCTCGTTTCCAATTAATAAGAAAGAAATTGCAGCTACATTGTAATTGGTGGAAGAACCGATTTGATTAATAATTATGAGCTAACTGTAATAAAATGCATAAATAAAAAACAATTGTCATACCAAAAGAAGTATAAACATTTATCAAGGGGTAACTGCATTGATTTATCGATTATAAAACAAAAATCTTTGATCTATAAATTAAATGAGACGTAAAACGTAAAATATGATGAATAGTTTCAAATAGATTGTGAAAAGCAGGACAAACCAAAACTAACGTTCTAAGCAAAGTTACAGAATACACAATTGATCTGAACATACAATCAAATTTAAGTTACAGTTAAATCCTAAAAACAAATCCTAAATAAACCATTTAAATTGTATAAAAACACTATTTAAAATCAGCTTAAAATTAAGAAAATTTAACCAAGAGTCAAAACTTCGCATAACAAAATAAAAAGAATCACAACTCAAGCCTCCCAAATTAAAGCTTACAAAACAATCAATACAGAATTGGTTTTATTAAAAACCATTTTATACACCAGGTGGAAGTGGTAATTGAAAGCGTCTTACTAAATACATTTTCATATTGCATGCTTTCAACATTAATTAGCCAGTTCCTTAGTCAAAGACAACACAGTTGCCATTCCAAATATCTTCCAAATGTCTATCATTATCACATGAAGATAACACTTAGACAATATAGCAATCAGTTTAAAAAAAGGCATACATGTCAGTATTAATTTATGTGTTTGTTCACTCATTCCCTTACAGTTTGCAGTGGAAGATTAGCACATGCGAAACTAACCAATTTCTAACTGCCTGCTTGTAGGGGGGAGCCATTTTGGCTGTTTTGGTATGGGATTTGCTGGAAGGAAATGGAAATGGTAAGGGATAGAGAAAAAGGGACAGGAAAGAAAGAGAGAAATGAGTGGGAATAAAGAGGGTCAGACAAAGAAAAGATGGCTAACAAATAAATAGAAAGCCATCTTTTTAGGAAATGTGAGTTGGTTTAGGATTTTTTTCAAACTGAATAATAAAAACAAATCTTTTAGCAGATTCGAGTCATACACATATGCTTTATCTAATGACTATACCTATCAATTTGGACTTTTGTCCAAAAATCATTTCTAATACAAAAAAAACAAAACATCGGAGCAATTCTTAGCAAACAGCTTAGAGAGGAGAACATTTCTACCGCATAGTCAGACTACTCCCCTTGTAAACACATTGATTTGGAATAATGATGAAAGATCACTGATCAGCCAGCCCGGCTAGGCAATCAATGAGCCCTTCCTTTCTCTCTCCCGCCATTGCTCTGCAAAGGCACAAGCTTGTCTTTCCAGGTCAAAGTTCATTGGTTTGGCACCCCGCCCCCTTCAAACTGTCGTCACAGTGCACCAGTGAGGAAACCCTACCAATCACCTCTTTGTTCCACACATATTTTGTAAAAAAACGTATTTTAAAAATACAAAATTGACTTTTGTTGCTTGATATTTCAGAGATTGTTTCTTGCTTATATGATTCAGAGATACAGGATTGTGAGATATGAACCCTTGTATCGCACAGCATTGATCTAAAGAATGTTCACAGTTTAGTGCAGAGGAGTAGATTTAGGGCAGGACTGTAGAGCTCTGTCCCTAACAATGTCGAGGGACCCCTGACATGTCCCTATGAATGTCGAGGGACCCCTGACATGTCCCTATGAATGTCGAGGGACCACTACATTGTCCCTACCAATAATTTTGTACGACTTTTATTCAGTAATTTTATCCACTGCAGTGACTCCACAATTATTAACTGTAAACATTGTTGACGGTTCCCCTCCCTCCTCCACCTAAATAAATCACTAATTTCATTGGTTTAGCAGGGAGACACTCATCTAAATGGTGCATTAGAAGAGCAGTCATCTAAATGGTGCATTAGAAGAGCAGTCTGTTACTTGCCAA
>JAVQIZ010040268.1:0-13936 GCA_036023535.2 Galaxias brevipinnis | reverse complement strand
GAGGAACTTTTTTTTAGGGATTGTAATAGTTTAAGTCTAATATAGGTTATATTGTCTTCTGCATCTAGAACATGTTGCAAGTGTAAGTTGTTATTTTGTTGTGATACATGTGAGAATATGATGCCAGCTGTGTGCAGTTCTGCACTGGCTGTAATGCATCAATCATTATGTGGGTGTATCTGGTACAACTTGAAAGCACAGCAGCATGACAGCTTCTGGAGTTCAAAGCTTGTCCCCTCCCCTTTATTGATTACCACATTTTTTCGGTTTCTTCAAGCTTCTTAGTTCTAGGTCAAGCAAGGTCAGCAAATTATACCAATGATGTTGCACCCCTAGACTGCTTCACTATACACATTGAGGGAGTTCCTTTAAAGATCTAGTAGAGTTTTAAAATGCAAGATTTTTTTAATTATCTTTCCATACCTACATTTGAAGGCGTTATTGTTTATTGATAATTATCTTTTAAGATTTTTGAATTTGTTTAGTGCCAAATAAAACATATCGCCACAATTTAAGGTATTCCAGCTAAACTGGCATCTCTGAATGCAAGTCTTCTGAAGGCAGTTTTTCAGGTCTCGCGCGTTCAATCTAGTAAAAAGTAAGGGTGTGTGAGCGCGTTCGCTCCTTTCGACACGAAGGTGGACGTGTCGAGAGGAGCTGTCCGTTTCAGAACCATTTTGCTCCAAATGGAAACGCAACCTAGCTATTTCACTACGTCAGTCTCATCAATGCGGAAATGTGATGAGTGCTATGGGAAATGTAAACACGGCCACTCAGCTGCTCTCTCAAGATTTTGCAGCATCTTACCGTTTCCATTTCATGTAACGGCTGGGGTAAGTGGCTGTCTACCGACTGCGAAATAAGCTTGCTCAATTCATGTTACATGTAAATGACTGAATGACAACACATATTACTCCCATGGGCGCTACTATTTAATCGTTTACTGTTGGCATGTTTGATTTGAGATGACACAGACAAGAAACCACCAGTTGTTTGTTTCAGTTAGTGCACAATTATCTATGCCTCATTGACCAAGTCTGCTTTCAGTTCATGAATTTAATTGGAGGTTTTAGCCTGAAACATTACTTATCACCAAAGATGACGACAAGGATCAGCAACAACAAAATTATAATGCTTGCCCTGTTATTCAGTGCTACTGTGGCGAGTACTTAAACTTTGTTTCTAAAGGAAATACTTTCTGTTTTATTTGCAGGCTATAGGCTACTTACAAACACACACAAAATATATATATAATTTTTTTTTGTGATGCGTCTCACTTGTTCAATCATTCCCTGTCCAGTCTCACTGCCCATTCTCTCCCTCCACCTACTTACTGGGTGGTCATAATGATTAATGCATATGCTGAATATGCGCTTTGAGCTAGGCATGCCCTCTGAGGCAACAGGAGCTCATGACATAGTTTCGATGCTGAGAGGCCACCAGAGACCTTGGACAGCAACATTCATGTCCCAGCCCTGACTGTTCTCTCACTATTCCCTCATATTTAACTCAGTGGGCGACCGTCCTATCCCAGTGTAGTCCAAGAGCCATCCCACCTGATGCATAATGCACTAGATAGCTACCTAGGGACTGCAGCTTTCCTTGCTTACTCTGACGTATGTACAATCAAATAATTTTTTGTGTGTCTTGTATAGGGGCTGGTCTAATAGTCAACTATATATCAATATAGTTGTCCTTTACCTGATTTTATTTTGTGCTTCCAATTTTGATGATATTTCGCTCACTTAGACAAATAGGATAGATCCTCAAGGTGACATGCTTCTGTTCTGCATCGTCCCCACCCTCTTTCTCCACTTTACACACACACACACACATACACACAAACATGTTTGCTCCCTGCAGCGGAGCCTCCCTGGCCCTGTTTGGCATCGCAGCTCCTCTGACAGTAGTTTTGTTCCAATAAATAACACCCGAGTAGTTGTATTGTGCCATGTCTTTGTCGCTCGTCCACATCCTCCCAACCACCAGCCCAGATTGATCCGACTTTGTTTGGCACTCGCTTAAGCGTATGGACCATCGATCCGTCTAGCAGGGCATAAAGTGGGATTCCAAGGGGCCATAAAGTGTTGCCCGTGTTCAGCACCAGACTAAAGATAGTTTTATTTTTTTAATCCTCCACATACTGTGATGTTGTTGTCTGATGGTAGATGTATTAAATGGTCCATGTTAAATATACTGTACAATACTACATATCCTGCTTAACTGTCATGAGTCAATGTCAAAGAAGTTGTACAGCATAGTATGCATATTTTATTTGAAAACTTTCAGATTTTTTTTTTTTTACCCAGAAAAATGACAGTCAGCTGATAAATCTGGAAGGAAGTTTGCCTTGGAATGTTTGCCTTGTACCTCTACCTCTTGTACCTTGTACCTCTTGTAACTCTGCATGTATTATCAGTGTAGGCTTTGGGTCTATGGGTCATTAGGCTAATCTATTGGTCCTGATTTTGAAAAGGCATGTTGAGGAAGTAAGACAAGGAAACCAAACAAGCCCCTCCCCACGCAATAGCGGCGGAAGTCCAAGTCCGGAACTGACCAGTAAGTTGATAGATCTTGTACAGACTTAGCAACTCACAGCCCACGCCACTAGATCTATTGTGTCACAGAGAGAGTAATAATTAGAGGGATTTTGGAAACGACTAGGAGCCTACACAGTTATCCCAGTTCCGGTGACACAAGTTGTAAAAGTACCGCTCATGATTTCATTTCCTCTTCGGTTTCCCTTTGAGGGACCGCTGATTAAATGAGCTGAGATGAGCCCCGCTTTCACTGTCTCTCTCTATGATCCACTAAATAAAAAGGAGGTTTCTGTTCCCCTTTGACCCGGTTGCCACCGTAAGCTTCACTGTCCTCCCAGCTCCATCTGTTGTGGCTACTTGATGCCACTTATCATTGGATCAGGTGGGAGGGCTCGTCTGGATCAGTTGATCTGATTGGTTGGCGGTCCTCGAAGGGAGAGGGTTGGGGGGGGGGTAGCAACTTGATGGACAGGTAGCTGTAGGACAAAGCTCCATTGGACAGGCAGGCCAAGGAGAAAGGAGGGAGGAGGAGGATGAAGAAGAAGAAGAGTAGGAGTAGGAAGGATTAGTAGTGAGAGGTGCAAATCCAGTATGGATGAACCGGCGGCACAGGAAGCTAGTCTGATCCTCTGATGTGGACAGGACAAGAAAAGAAAACAAAAGGGGAACAGAGAATGAGAGATAGAAAGAGAGTACCAACAAAGATATTGCGATGGGGACTTTGTCGAAATGCTGGAGGGGGACTCAGAGGTAAGAGAGACATAGTGATAGAGTGTGACTGTTTGTGCATGTATATGTGTCACTGGGGATTGAGCAATGGGAGGGAGGGAGAGAGAGAGAAAGGAAATCCTATTAGGCCGACTAGCCTGCATGGTAAGAGTAGGCCTATCTACCGTGCTTATCAGCCCTTGTGTGTGTGTCTGTGCTCCATTTTAGGTCACTGAGAGTGTGTGTGTGTCTGTGTGTTTGTGTGTGTGTGTGTGTGTGTATTTGTGTGTGTGCCTGAGAGAGAGATAGAGACTCAGTAAAAAAGGAAGAAATAGGAGTGGAGGCTATGTTGATCCTCTTGCTCAATGGATCATTCTTAATCGTCTCTGTTGTTAATTGTGCCAGTTTAGGACTGTCACATGTACAGTACCTTATGTATAAAAATTTTGGGTGGAATAATAATTATTTAAGAAAATAATTTGCATGGAGAATAGGCTCAGATAAAAAAAGTGTGATACAGTAACACCCGTACACTCCATCAGCTCAAACATGCACACAACTTATCAAACCAAGCAAAAGGTGTTTTATCAATTCATTAGCAGAATCGAATGAGCACTGGACAAAAAATAAAAATAAGTTTTGGATCACACCATCAGCGAATTCCACCTAGTCCTTCAAGGATAATTTAATTATGTTGTAAACGCGTCACTTCCATCACATCATTCTTCTCAACTCAAATTTGATTGCTAGTTTCCAGAAATAAATGTGAATGCTATTTATAGTGCAATCAACATGATAAAGCTAACCCAAAACATACAGGATCAGACTGTCCCCAGTGCTTTTACTAGTTCAATGCCATATTTAGCTACTTTATTATCGTTTAGATTAATATAACTATCTATCTCCTTGCCAACCAAAACTATATTCTCTTTTCCTTTCAGTGCCCTTTAAGCTTTTGTTCACACTGTCCTTCCTATATTGAGTGACGTACGTCTGGCAACAATCCCACAAACAGTTGGATCTCTGCCCTCCTCCTTGGCGTTGTCACCTTAGTCTTAGCATAGTGGTTCCGTTCACTTTAACATGGACTTTTAAGTTGACACGAAAACAGATCAAAACTTCCCCTGGCTAGACAGAGACGTTATTTGGACTCTGACCAAATAACTGGACTGGAAATAGGATCCGAGTCTCCCAGGATCAGTTACAGCGGGTGTCTGTTTCACCTAGACTTGGTTACCTCGATGTGAATGCAAAGTGATGACACTTGTGTGGTGACTGCAGGCCCGGCAGTGGTGTCGACATAGTATGTCGTTATAGTCAATGGTCTATTAAGCAGGTAGGGACAGTATGAGGCCACTATTTGCTTCGTTCATACCTCCTTTTAGGGTACGGACCTTTTTGATAAAGTCCTTTTTGATCCAAGTCAACGAAACGGAACAGGGCCAGGTTCCTTGTTTTCACACGTGCTTTCTTCAGGACTAAGCTAGCGCAGGGCTGCAGCAGGCTCCAACATGGCTAAACATGGGTTGGCTGAACATCAGATCTGTTTCAAAGGTCGTTTAGTGTACAGTTGTACTGAAAAAGCTCTGCGAAGAAGATACATTGTGTTTCGGCAATATGATTAGCGGCAAATCAGTTTCAACAGGTTTACAACCAAAGGCTAAGTTGGAGACTTTGACAGAGACACTTTTCTAGAACATCAGTGTTTGTTGTTGTTGTGTGTGTATATGTGTGTGTGTGTGTGTGTGTGTGTGTGTGTGTGTGTGACCTTCTGCGTCCTCTTCTAGTACACTGTGTCCTTTTTTTCCTAATGCCCCTTGTCTTGTGTATGTGGAAGTTACAAACGGCCGTGACATTTTGTTTTCTATTGGGAGAGAGACCTGGGAGTGTGCAGAATCAATAATGAAGAATCGACGGTCACCTATCGTAAAGGTTGCCAGGCATTACGCACAGCTAGGAAGGATGTAATCTGATTCTGTTAACATGGTAAATAAAAGGGCTTGTGCGTGCATTACGTGTGTGTGTGCTTGCGTGTGTGTGTGTGTGTGAATGTATGTATAAGATAGAAGAATGCGAAGGGAGATTTAGAGACATGATCCCCAATATCTAGTCCTCTCATAGGAGTGTGCATCCTTCCGATTCCAATTCTCTGTGCCTTCTTTTTGTTTATTTTTTGTTCTTGCAGATGCCTTTTATTCATTAATCTGTTCATCCTTAAAACACTGTTACTGTATATTTAATCAGAAGCATGTATAATTGTCCAATAAACATTGAACAATTTTATTGGTAAAACTTTAAAAGTTGAAAAGAATTGAGTCATTTATTTAGTGGGGTTCCTTTTTAAGTATAGGTGCTGCTACCCCATGCAGATATCATCGGTCATTTTTCAGATACCAGTGTGCATGACGAGTCTTGCAAACATTGCTGTGTGGGTTGGTACTAATATTAGAGCAGGGTACTTGCAAAATGTTCTCTCTCATAATCTAGTGTCAGAGTTTCTTCATTCAGGATTCCATGGCAACGGCACAATTATTTCTAGGCAATTCACGCCTGTTGAACAGCTATATATCCATATTGCATTTGCAGGTACATTTCCAGAATCACATCCATGTGCAGTGACATAATTCCCCTACGTCCTGAGATCCACCAGAAGAAATTTTTTTACCATAGTGACCTAAGATCAAGTAGTTACAGAGTATTTTCTACATTGAAACACAGTGTAGTACTGTAGGGCAGAAGGGACCCCAGTTTCCAAAGTGGGGACAGTGGCCCCTGTGGGTACCACTTATGGCTTTAAGAAGGAGAAAACAAAAGAAACAATAGTGGGACAATTAAAATACATTATGAATGTAATATTAATAAAGATTATTTTCTGTACATAAAAAATGGAAACGATTGTAAACGGATTCATCAAACATTTTACATATCATTTTATCAACATTTTCAATTAAAACCACCCTCCCTTCTTTCCTACAACCTGTCAGTCTACTGCAAACCCACCTTCTGCGCAATATGCGCATGAGACGCTTATTACCTACAAATGGCTCGCGTGCAGTGAGTGGACATCGGCGAGAGAGCATATTAAAAATTCGAACATATGATCCAGCAATTTTATCTCTGTTCCTTGAACGATGGTCAAAGTAACACCATCTCGAAATGCGTTCAGCCTGAAGAAACTATCGTGAAAACGATACACGTTTAAAACAATAAAAACTGGCGTCGCTACTACACATTGAGAATAGTTCCACTATCAGCTGCCAAAAACAGCCTACATGAATTATCATGCAATCTAGTTGTATGACTGGTGTGGTAAACATGGTTTTGGCGAAAATAATGTTACTTTATAGCGAAAGCCCCCGCGATTTTACATTTCGCCACTAGACGTCCTCTGGTTTTGGTTTTAGAATGGTACAGTGACGGTCCCATTTGGACTCCCACGTAGGGTAGGCTTCTACTGCCTCTATGTGAGTAATGACTATCTAAAGCCTGCAACCTTTAGACACACACACACACACACACACACACACACACAAACTGTGAGGTTTTAAATGTTAAAATATTTGAAATGTTCATAAAACAACTATATACTTGCCCAACTGAACAATTAGAAGTGGAAATTATTATGATATAATGAAACTCAAAAAAAGAATGCAAGAAAACACACCAAGCCTATCTTTACCACATAGCCCTAAGGTTAGTCTGAGCTGATTGGGTGTGTACACACCCACAGACATCAAATAGCGTGGTCAATGGTTAAATTATGTTGTGTTAGGTCATTTACATGAAATAATGTGTTTTATGTTTAATAATTTCAGGTTTGTGTGCTTTAAAATGGACGTACAGTTGTAGAACACTGTCTCTGGTCACCAATTCATATGGCCTACTACTATTATGTTATCCTGAGTCATATGTGATCACCTCATCCCAGAGGTTAGGGTCAGAAAACTATTATCAGCTACAAACACATGGTCATCAGCACTGTAATCCACAAGGTACTGAATGGCGGTACCATTTAACTATACACGAGTGCTAAAGAAATGGGTGCATGTATGGAAAAGACTACATATGCACCTTGCTTTATGATCTATTTATTCTTTTATGACTTTATCAGGGACTTATTTGTTTGTTTACATTCTGTCTTTCTTTTCTCAGGTGTTAGAGAAGATGAAGAGAGCAGCTCGGCGAGTTGATCTTCAAATCACATTTCAGCTTATTGACCCCAAATATATAGTTTGGCACCTTGTTGGATAGCGACACCTCAAAGGCTTGTTGGGAACTTTGACAGAGGCCAGCGTTGTCCCTATATATATATATATATATATATATATATATATATTTATTTTAAAAATCTGGGTGATCCACATTTTGGGATTAAAACCATGTCTCAGTCAGGTAAAGTCCTCCACCTTTACGTGGAGGTGAGATCTGTTTCCGAGGAGGAAGGGGAGCTGGCCGGAGACAAGGAGGAAAACGAGCCCAGCCTGATGCTCCACGGACCAGATGTCTTACCTCACTGCCAGAGGACCTCCAGCCGCCGCAGCCCCAGCCCTGCTGCCTCCCTAGGACTGCTGCATGGCGCTGGGGGCTGCAGCCCCAGCCTGCCCCCGTCCAAATCCTCCTCCAGACACTCTGTGAGCTTCCAGTGTCACACGCCCGAGTCAGCCGGGTCCCCCACCCAGCAGCACGGACAGCAGCACCGGCCCTATGAGGACTTCACTCAGTGGCTTCAGGCCCTGGCGTCGGGCCCCGGTGGAGGGAGCGCGGCACGTCACGGCACGCTGACGCGCGCCCGGTCAACGGACGCCGAGCCGTGCCGCCGGCGGGGCCACGTTGCTTCAACCCCTGCCGCCTCTGGGAGGCTCACCGCCCCCTCCACCCCGACGGGGGGCCGCAAGCTCCGGGAAGCGCCGGGAGGAGGCAGCGGTGATGACGACGGCAGGAGTTCGGTCGTAACCTTTCGCTACATCGAGAAAGCCACCGTGAGGAGTAGCATGGGCTCTTTTAATTCCGTGTGCCAAAGTGAGCCGGAGAACCCTTTCAAAAGAGCGATGGGGGAGAGCTCTCTACCGACCGGCCTCCACAAAAGGCTCAGTGAGCCAGAGTGGTTCGAGAGCACTAGCCCGAGGTTGGCGTGTCCGTCCTCAGGCACGTCTCCCCGAAGCTCCCCCTGCCTCCGGAGGGCCACCCTGCAGTCAGTGGCCCGGGAGGCTACCTGCAGGGCGCTGGACGACTTCGGCTCGCCCGAATTGAGACGCAGGCTGACTGGTTACGTTCCTGCGAACAGGAGCCCCTGCTCGTCAAGGCGGTACCAGTCCACACACTGCCAGTCCTGGTCGGGGTCGCCGGTCTTATCGCGTAGCTCCACCACTCTCCCAGCCAACGCCCAGCTCATGGATCCGGACAGTAGAGGCTCCGCCTACGACCTACCAAGGAGTCCTGCCTCGGATCATCTCTCGGTCCAGGCCAGGTACACCTATTGCACCATGGCTCCTACCTCCACGGTTTGCCCCCTGGGCCCAGTACTGGGTCAGAGGCCTTGGTTGGGGGACGAGAGTCCCAGGCTGTCCACAAAGTTCCGGCCTCCCTTACCGGCGGGCAGACCCACTGCCATTCAGCACGAGATACCAGCCAGCGTGAACCCAACAAACGGTCAAGCTACCAGCAACCACACGCGGACTAGCCACCATGCTAATGATAGCAATCATGCCGACGATCATGCGCAACATTACACTGGGTTTGGGATGTCGCACAATTCGGAAGATGGCTTTTTGTACTACGCTAACGAGTATGGCTGCTACAAAAGTAGTCCTGATTCTAATGAGAGCTCCGGCCTATCGAGCGACAACAATCATAAACGGGAAAGTTCCGCCTGCAAGAACAATATCTTAATCAGTGTGCCGAGCTGCGGCCACAAAAACTCTCCAGCCACCAGCCCAGAGGTGGCGCGCAAGTTAGCCCGGGAGGCTAGCGTGCGGTCCACCAGGTTCAACGAGCGGAACTCCCCCTCCGCCTCTCCCACTCCACCTCTAGCCAGTACAGCCAGGGCCGAAAGCCCCGGAGAAGCCCAGCCATATGCCACCCTCCACAGGCAGACCTCTCCGGACCCAGCACTTTCCGAGGCTAGCACCCAGGAAACAGATACTTTTCTAGCTGGACCAGCCCATCCCATGCCTGGGCAGGTGTCTCCTCTTTTATCCCCGAGGGGCCTCTCGTCCCCGGCTTCGCTTGCCAGAATGCACCGTTCCGCTGCTTCTCTCTCGCCGGTTGTGGACCCCCGTCTGCCGCACCGCCCTCTTCAGGGCAAAGTCAGCCCAACCCTTCATCGCCACCAGCCCCCACAGTACACCGGGGAGAGGGGCTCTCCCGGGCTCGAGAGGAAGCAATACGACACTCGCTTTGACAGGACGTCCAGAGACAGCCCCGAAATGAACCGCCGCCCCCTCGTCGCGCACAGCATGGAGGCGACGGCACACTGGACGTCGAGGCACATGCACTGGAAGGAGAACTGCTCCGGGGTCGACGCGGACGGATCCCACAAGGAGAGCCAGGGCATGATAAGCGATGGAGGGGTAGCCATCCAGGGGTTGTTCTATGGGGGACCCGGAGAGAGGGAGTTACGAGTGGGGGAGAACCAGGACCACAGCGGAGCTCTGGGCTGGTCGTCACAGAGCTCCAGCGGGGTGACGGGCAGCCTAGGGGACAGCGGCCAGCCTGAGAGGGACTGCCTCTCCCCGGAGACCTCCAGCCAGTCGAGCCAGAAGAGTAACGACACTGGAGAAGACAGCTGTGGGATGCAGGTCGGTGTGTGTTTATGCGTGCACATGTGTGTGTTTCTGTATTTCTCTGTGTGTCTGTGTGTGTGTGTGTGTGTGTGTGTGTGTGTGTGTGTGTGTGTGTGTGTGTGTGTGTGTGTGTGTGTCCCAGACTGTGAATGATCTCCCACTCCATGTGTTGTGAATTAGCAGAGAAGCCTGCTAGCCCTGGGGTCATGTTTATACGTTTCCTAGTCGTAGGCCAACACTAGCACTGCCGCCAGCAACACTTTATAGGCCATTTATCGGATGCCTCTGTCACTAGACTGGCTCTCTGCCTGCCAACATGACACACGCACACACAGACACACACACACACTGCCTTAGTCTTATGGTTATCCATTTGTCGGCTGGGGGTTGTAATTGTCCCTGTGAAAGCCAAAAGAACCAAAGGAGTGGCCTTAGATAATAGCCCCTTTCCACCAAGTCATTCTGAGGGCCGGTTCAGAGCCAGGGCCTAATCTCCAACCAGTTCTTTGTGTAGTGACAGCCAAAGAACCTGCCAGGACCTCAGCCTGGAAAACTCTTTCTAGCCTGGCACCAACTCTTTGCTGGTCTAGGACCAAGAAACTCTGATATCAGGGGCGGTACGCCAACAACACCAGCTCAAACCTTTTTAAGTTAATATCGCGGCAGTAAATTAGCCATCGCTGCTAGACTTTCAAATAAGACCAAAAACTATGAAAATATTACACCCCCTAGACTCCTTTAAATTAGTAAAGAACAGGGAGTTATGGAAGATGAGCATTTAAGATATTAAATGTAAATATGTGACACGTCACCCATGATTATATAGAAATCTTTAATGTAAGCTATGTATACTGTTGATTCTGCCTCCAGCAGTACCCATTGTGTTAAAGGGATATTTCACCACATCCAGGCTTTGAAGCTTTTTCTTTCAAATCATTGTGAACTGGGCTAATGTTTGCCTGAGTGTCTGGGGTGGTGCGGGCATACATATGAGCTGTGGCTCTCTGCCTGATGTGTGCTGTCATGAGTGACCGTGTCTCACATTCAACTCAATGCTTTAGGAGTCGAAGGAGTGTGAACACTTGTAAGTGTGGAGTGAAGAGTGGACACCTCAATGTGAGCCCTAGGAAGCCTTCACGGCCCATCGGCCTGTCAACACACACACACACACGCACACGTGCACACAAGCCGTCAGGCCCCATCTACCTGTCAGCGTCTGTTTTCCTACTCCACCCTAGATCCTTCTTTCCCACTTAGTCAGCTAACAAAGCATACCTGCAACCTGGGTCCGTTCACCTGCAAGCCCAAACAGGCCCGCCGGCCGGCCGGCAGACACACACACACACACACACACACACGGACTCCGGCTGGCTAACAAAGCATAAGTGTCCAGCGGGGCAGATAAAGGGAGCCACTTTGCCATGTCCAAGTCCAATAAATCTAGCAACCTTTCAGACTAGGAGGGGAAGGTTCCTTGGGGTGTGGGTGTGTATGTGTGTGGGTGAGAGAGAGAGAGAGAGAGAGAGAGAGAGAGAGAGACCTGATTTTAACTTAAAAATTATGATAAACCTGAAGGATCTTACTAACTACTACAACATTTTTTTAAATAACTTAAATGTATTGTAACCGAAGTTGCTGATCAGAAGACAAAGGCCTTCATAAAAAAACACCTATCAACATCCCACAAACCAATTACAGACCCATGTTTTTAATGCTACCTTAAACATCTAATTGATTTTACTAAAATACAATTTTATTACATACAGAAACTTTTTGTTGTAAAGATGCAGACTATTTCAAAGCAGTTTGCCCAGATCAGATGCTCTCGTATTGTAACTTTAAACTGATAAATCGTCAATTAAAGGATATCCTCTAACTGAAAGAGGATTAACCAAACCCATTGGAAAGATTAATGCATTGCAGCAAGGAGCATTAAATGGTTTTCAAATTTGGGTCGGTTGTATGCATGCGTAATCCAACACCGTTCTCGTGGGAAAAGACGCCTGGAGTTTATGTTTCTCTTTTCTGTTCTGTTGTCCAGGTCAACACTTCAGCTTGCGCCAGCTTGGTATCTGTGAGCCAGCCACTCGCCGAGGCCTGGCCTTCTGCGCTGAGATGGGCCTCCCCCACCGGGGCTACTCCGTTGGAACAGCCTCCGATTTGGACCCTGCGAGTGAGGCTGTGATGTCACCAGAGCGCGCCATGCGTCTGTGGAGTCGGGGGGGACTGGGGAAGTCGGGCCGGAGCTCGTGTCTGTCAAGCCGTTCAAACTCAGCTCTGACCCTGACTGATACCGAGCATGAGAACAAGTCTGACAGTGACAACGGTGAGTAACCTCTCCATTTCAACCACCTTCAGTGTCCACCTGATCCTGTGTGCATTCTACCGGCAAACTCTCTGTGTCTTCCCCTCTGCACCCACAGCACACACTCTCCTTCTAATCCAACTAGACATTAGGTTCTCTTTCTCTCTAGACAGCTCTCTCGTTCTCTTGTTCAGTCTCAAAGCACCCATGACTCCTTTAGGGAGGTGCTTCCCACTTCAAAGAGCATTCAGGTGGTTTTAGATCCCACTCCTCTGGTGGGGAACGTTCTCTCTGATTCACACACACACACACACACACCCAGGCCCACACACACACACACACGCCCACACGCATAAGCACAGGCCCTCAAACACAACCTTTTCATTAGACCTACACCTCAAGGATTTTTCTATTGAGTTAACTAGAAATCTACATTTTAAACCAACTACCTTCCAGTTAGGCGAGAGGAGAGGAGAGGAGAGCAGAGCAGAGCAGAGGAGAGGAGAGGAGAGGAGAGGAGAGGAGAGGAGAGGAGAGGAGAGAGTGAAATCTTGCTGACATGGTGTACCACTTTAGAACCATAGAGAATAGCCGCTTAATGAATGTGATTAATGATCACCCTTAAGCACAGCTTTCATTAGTTTTTGCGTGTGTGTCAATGGACTGTCTTTCAGTGTGTTCTGTTTGTGTCTGTGTGTGTGTGTGTGTGTGTGTGTGTGTGTGTGTGTGTGTGTGTATGTATCTGAGAAAGGCATAGTGCAAGCACTACAGGGGAGTGTGTGTGTGTGTTTGTGTGTGTATGTGTGTGCTCTCTGTTTGCGTTTGCTTTCTGTTTGCATGTGTGTGACAACCCTTCTATTATATTATTATCAAGATACCATCTTGCAGGTGCATATTATAAATAACCTTTACGCTTTCTTATTAAAACATATCTGTGTTAATTAAGAACAAAATAATATGCTGATGATGTGCATTTCTCACATGATTTGTCTTTATAAAGGGTTACACTGAGTGAACTACACTGAGGTTACACTGAGTGAACTGAATGAATAAACAAATAGGTCACTCTACTTTACTAAGTACGATTATATTTTTCAAGTTTCTGTAGGTGTATTTGTGTGTGCACGTATATGGGTGGTATGAGAAGAAATATGATTAAGTAACGGTCGCTTTTTCAGACCCTTTTTTGATACTGGGCTTGCATCACATGCACACGCTCTGACTTTCACACGTTGTCCCAGTATAAGCATGGCTGAATGATGTTAACAAGCTGTTATTGTTAACCTCTGGACTGGTGGCTGGGTAATACACTCACTTAGTTGTATGATGTTGTGGGAATTTAAATAAATACAGGCAAAAGCTTTTAAAATGTGGTCAATAACCTGGTTAGCTACCGGTCAAAATTAATGAGAATGGGGAGGCTGCAGACCTGGAGAACAGGCAGATATATGCCAAAGGAAAATATAGGCCAGGCAGTTTCACCACCCTGCTGCCCCTGATGCCTAGCCGTAGGCTAAGCTAAAGTATAGGCGAACTGTATGTTAATTATTCTGCTAAAGTTATTGTTCGGCCATCGCGTAACGTTGGGTTATTAGATTAGG
>JAVQIZ010040228.1:0-14410 GCA_036023535.2 Galaxias brevipinnis | reverse complement strand
CTCTCTCTCTCTCTCTCTCTCTCTCTCTCTCTCTCCCACTCTCTCTCGCTGCTATTCTGTGGGAGTTCTGACGGGAGCGGTTTGGAACTCTGAATAAATTAATCAGAGCTCCACCGTTCTGCCTGTCTCCCGAGGAGCAGCCACATCCGTAATCAAAACAGAACACAGGGGGGGGAGGGGGAGGGGGGCCCTGTGTTATCGCAGGAGAACCAAGAGGCAATCAAAGCCTCTCCCTCTCCCTCAAATCCTGCTCGTCGGGCAAGTGTAAGCATAGAAACTTGAATGCCCTTTTCAAATGTCACAAGAGCTGAAGAGCCCTCAAGTGAGTGAGTGAAGGGGTCCAGGTATTCAAAGTTGAATACAGTGCATCAGTGGCCTCCGTAATACTTTGAAATGGTCCACTTGTGCAGACCTGCTCTAAGCCTTCCATTTGTATATGAAAATATACCAGTCCCTTTAACACCTGGAATCGTCACAAACACATATCCAGTGTCGTTTATACAAACACGGGAAAGCCTATCAAGAATTGCAAAGAGAGGCAGCCAGTTCTGATGTGAACTGACCTTTTATAAGAAAATAGAAACAAAAAATTTTTGGGGGATTTACAGTATTGATGGCTAAAGCTATAATAATAATAATTTAACTCACACATGATGTGCTTGACAAAATAGGCATGTTCATCATGGTAAATATCTATAACTACTATAGCTTTACCAGTGCTTGTTATTCTCTGACTGCTAGTGCTATAGATAATAAAGTAGGGCTTCCTGGTAGTAGTAAAAGCCCTCGGGGCCCAAAACCTGATCCCCACCAAGAACAAACAAGTCATTTCATGGATGAGACTTCAAGATTCGGACTTATTTTCTTGTCTGCAGTGATAAAGTGTGCCCCTTGTCACTTGTAGTTCTAAATTGCATTAGAACATAATGGAGGTGTATAGCTCTGTGTGACTTAACAAGAGACGCATTCTTCGACACTGGCCACAGTGTCCTGCGGAACCTGGAACACACACACAGTGGTGTGTGTGACACAGTCTATCATCGTCCCATCATGCTTGGAATGCATTCATTCACAGATAGTATGGCATTTAACCCAGTTTAACACTTTGGTCCGACTGCCACTTGGAAACACAATAGGCCCCTGCCATAGTACATCCATTGTGTGTTCGTGTGTGTGTGTGTGTGTCTCTGTGTGTGTGTCTCTGTGTGTGTGTGTGTGTGTGTGTGTGTGTGTGTGTGTGTGTGTGTGTGTGTGTGCGTGTGTGTGCGTGTGTGTGTGTGTGTGTGTGTGTGATCAGATGAGCATTCATCTAAATTGCATTCTACTGACACCTATTGATTATTGTCACTTGACGGGAACATATTATTGCCGGTTTGTTGCAGGTTTGTTGGACAGCTTAACTCGGACAGTACTTTTCTACAAAAAAACGCAAAACTTTTTTTTTTATAAAGGACACCGTAAATGAATATCGTTTGTCACACGTTCTTTTCTCTCTCGATAATCTTAGCACCCTCTTGCAAACTGGAACCTTAATTCACGTCTGGGTAAACCTATTAGCCCAGTCAGTGAAACAACAGGAACACAGCTCTCTTGAGAGTTGCTGATGACCATGGAACTCCAGCACCTGATCCTTTACTGGAACCTGTGTACCTGCAGGGATTACCACAGCCTGGCCGTTATCTTAAGCCTTATGTAAAAGCCCTTTAATATTCCAAAATAATGACGATCACATTGCACTGAAGTAGAGCTGAGAGCTGAGTAGAGAGAAGGGGTTATGGAAAGAGAGGGTTGCCACGGCAACTGGTTACTCAGCGACCAGCGCGGCATTGAAATACATTTGTGTTACATCAATCTTATTACTCCATCATTCCCCGCCTCCAACATCCCCTTCCCAATCCCACCTCTCGCACCTCTTGATGCTTAGAAGCATTCCGCAGCAAAAACATATATTTTCATAATTAGTATCCATTGGTTGTTCAAACCAATGTTTTACTGCTTCAGACAAATAAGCAAAATGTAAGGTTACTTGCATCGACAAAATAATAGTTTCAGCCAACAGGGTTGGTTATGAGGAACTGCATTTGTTGCATTCTTTGCATGAAAGCACAGCCACCTGCAAAGACTGCCTTGCTTGCAAAGACTGAATAGTATCCAGGTTACCATGGCAACATGGTGAGCAAAACTGAAATAAAGGGAGTGAGTGTAGCAGCCCTTTTCTGGGTGACAGAGAGTGATACTCTTTGTAGAGGAGAGGAATGTGAAAGGCAGCCTCATCTGTATTCTGGTGCATGTACCAACTCAAAGATGTCCTATGCATAATTGCTGTCTCCCAAGGCTACTTTGGAGGGAGGAGAACTCTTTCTTTCCCTTGCAATATTTAAACTCTAACACTCTATCTGAAGTTCGTTTCCAAAAGGCCTCTTCCCGGACAATTAGGATATATAGGAGCAGGCCCATCCATATATTTGAAGCTGGTTCTTGAGTGAGAAAGCTTTTCCAGAATCTCACACCCTCTTGTAAGCTACGAGCCATTTAATCTAATAATGAACTGTCTCTGTGGCTCCCCAGAGTCATCCATTTTGCTGGCTAAACCTAGTTACACAGCTCTACTGCATGGTGACTGTGCCGCTAATTGAAGCATTATCCTGGCCATGAGTTTTTCATATGGACACAAAGTGCCGCCATTGTTAACTGAATTTGAGTCGCCTTTGCACACTTGCACTCGGCCTAATCAGCAGAGTGATCTCATTGGACAACGGGCTTCATAGGCTACGTGTCATTGTGGGCACCCAAACAAAACAACGATGTGTCAAAACAGCTCAAACGCTGCCAACAAACCCTTCTCACAAATTTCATCAGGATTTCTTTGACATTGTTGACATTGGCAATGTAACTAAATATAGTAATAGATAATTGACAAATAACAGACGTTGATCAATGCAGATTTAATGTTTTTTTTATGTTTGTAAACACTTGTATTTCAAGAAGAGAGAGACTTCATGAAATGTGTTGTTCTACAGGCTTTTCTCATTCGCCTGCAGCGCCGCCGTATTTTATAACGTTAAGGTTCAGCAGCAGAGAAGGTTCAGCGTAAATGGCATGTGTGCTCTGGGACACACGCTCCTGTGTTGGTGCCAAGAAACCTGCCAGTTTGGATTTTTCACTAGCGGTACCGCATATGGTTTAATACGGGATAGTGCTCCACTCGGGGACTGGGGGGGGCTGGGCGGGGAGAGAGGTGTGTGTATTACCTTAACCCCTCCGTCTGGCCATTCCACATACCCACTCTCTACCAACCGTGGATGGCCTTTGATAGGTTTAGGTTAGGTTTTCATGTCTTGTTTACCCACGACACCCTAGGCTTTAGCTAATGTCAGGAAAACGTGCTAATTCACGCTCCTCTCTGGCCAATCCCTGTTGAGATACCACGGTTAAACATTGGGACCAAATAGAAAAATGTCGTTTTGAGCGCAACATGGAAGAAGAAAAAAAAAGGAACAATCCAAAAAAAAGAGGCTTTGAGTGTGGCCTCTTGTAGCCTGTTTTTGTCTAGGCCCGAGGTAGGGTCAAACGATCCATACGTGACCTCTGATGAGTTGTGTAAACACAGCCTTGGGGAGGTAGTCGGCGGAGAGGAACTGCGGACCAAGGAGACGTTAAACAGGAACTCGCATACATCCCAGTGATAACAGGAGGCAAATGCCTCGCATTCCGAGTATTTTCAGTGTGCCGTATTAAATGGCTCCATTGAACGTCAGGGACAGCAGTGATCTACTTTGGATCAAGTGTTCTACGTCGCTCTGTTCTCCTTTTCTAGTATAAAGAGCCCCCCCTCCCCCGACCAGCACCCCCCCACTTTCCATTGGTCTTTTTCCCATTCCCCTCTATCACAGTCTGTGGCTGACCCAGGGCCGAATGGATGACCCTTCCACTTTCTTGGAACACAATAGCCTTTGATACCAGATGGTGGGAAAGAGAGTGAGGTGCTCAATGCACATTCACTGGAGTTCCAGCAGCCTGGCCAGAGCTCTAGCACCCCTAAATGGATGCTGCCATTGATGGTTAAATCAATTTGGAATGGTGACAGCGTAGCTAGGCCGCAGATTGTAACAATTGCAGATTACAACCGTACTAGACCCCCTCCCCCACACACACCACACCCAACTATCCCCCCACCCCTCCTCCTCCCTTGCCCTTTTTGGAGAAGAGATTGGGGTGGGGGTGGGGGGGGGGGTGAGAGGGAAGAGGGTGGGGAGGGATTTCAGTTTGACAATAGATCGTGGCGGAGAAGAAGGCTCCCAGAGAATAGGCAGAATCGGCACAGCTGAATGCACAATGCTGTTTCACCATTTTCTGAAAGCTGCCGTGAAACATAACTGAGTGATGAGAGAAAAAAACCCGCTTAGCTGTGCTCTCTGTCTCTCTCTTTCTCGCTCTCTCTCTCTCTCTCTCTCTCTCTCTCTCTCTCTCTCTCTCTCTCTCTCTCTCTCTTTCTCCTTTTCTCCAACCCCTCCTCTTTTTTTTGCGCACACGCATTGATGCACACAAGTGCACACGCTCCACAGTTCCCTGTGTTTGTAAGAGAGATTTTAAAACCGAGGGGGGTTGGGGTTGGAGGGTTGAAATCACGGCCAGGGACTGGAGGCTGGATGGGTGGTCTCGGATTCAGACAGTGGGCTCTGACACAGCAGGTTTGCGTGGGTCTCAGTAAGAAAGTGTCATTGCGGCTCCAGGAGAAAGGATCAAGTCTGCCCTCTTCAGGTGGTGCACATGGCACCGGAGGTCCATGCCAGCCTACATCTCTGTTTTCAACCAACGACCACCATGTCTTGTGCGCACAGACAAAATTGAGGCTACAGACAGAAGGATGGCAAATTGCCAATTTAGCACGGCTCAGATCGTTCAATTCATGGCACAATGCCGACTGGAACATTTTACATTTTTATTCAGGTGTAGTAGGGTAGGACAAAAGCTGTACGGTTAAATTACCAAGCGCACATTGAACAGAGCTCCACGTTGGCATGCAACACGATGGTGGCAGGGTGCGAGCGTGCGCATGTGTGTGTGTGTGTTGGGGGCTGACAGATGCACTGAGAGCCAGAGGTGGTCCACGGTTGCTATGGCGACTGTGTGGGCTGAAGGAGCTGCGAGCATATTGAGTATGCAAAAAACTGCTCCCCTGAGATCTTTGAATGGATTTAAGATGGCTGTCAGAGAGAGAGAGTGAGAGAGAGAGAGAGAGAGAGACAGAGAGAAAGAAAGAGAGAGAGCAAGAGAGGGAGGGAGCGAGAGAGAGAGAAAATAGGTCTGACCGTGTCTGTTTTTGCCATGACTGTTCCAAAAAATGTATGTAGAGAGAGAAAAACTAGTAATTGGGGACTGAAAACATTTTGTCTGTCCTTTTTATTAATTTGTGTTTTGAAGCATTTTTTGTTTAACTCTTTCAGCAAAGCTTTGACCTCATTTAAATTTGAACCTTATTTCCACATTGAATTCTAGTGAAGGCAAATGTGCTGCCTTTACCAGACCCTGTTTCTATGGTCACTGTAACTATGTGACAAAGCAAAGGAAGTGGATGATATTTTTTCCAGATGTCATCTTTTTCTTAAAAGAAGGAAATGAAAAGCAAACATGTCCAATCTGTGGATTTTATAAAAATTCATTTGCAAGCAAAAATGAACCTTATGTTAATTTCATATATATTACCAAAATTGTATCAGTTGGCATTGGGTGTCTTATCATAAAAGAAAAAAAAACATCTATTTAATTAATCTAAGATTGTCATCTTTTTTTTTTCTTAAATGTTCCACTCAATGCATTACCGGTATTTGATCATATCCCAAAGATTTAGAAGTAGAACCAGACCACGGTCTTCCAAAGCATGCCCTACCCCCACCTAGTTCCCCCAAACCCAGCCCACCTCTCAGGGAAGCTGCAACAATCAGAACCTCATTTCGACTGTTTACACGATTACCAGGGACGGCTTGACAGGAGGCAGGAAGAAAAGCATGCGGCTGTTATTTTGACCGCTTTAGCACTCGCTGACAGGAGCTCTGCTGTCAGAAAAACACATAGCAGGGTAATAACCTGTGTGTTAGCAAAGCCTGGCTCTTAGAGTCTACCCCTTGGCAACAGCCAGGCCAAGGCAGAGCCACACAACAAAAAGCCTGCTCGATGGGCTGTCATTCAGCTGGGGCTAGTGCACTATAGCACTGTTCTGAATTAATTTACCCCAATTCCCTAATGTGCCCCTTCTACTATAATTCATGTGTTCCCCAGAAGCATTTCCACCAGATCAGAAGAGCTGGGTTCGCTTTAAGAGGGAACTCACAACAGATGTTGCTGTGTGATGGAATAGTGTTTGCACTGTACAGTTTGGAATACTGGAGGACAAAAATACTGAAAAAATGTAAGTTTGTGCTCTTTGTTGAAATGTGTGGAAATATAGTCCGCAAGCCTCCAGAATGTCATAAATGAGGTCCCTCGTGGCAGAAGATAAGTCTAGAGCAAAGTGCTTTGAACTCGATGGAGCAGCAATGTCTAGTATAACTAGACACAGCTATATTTTCCATATTATATTTTGTAAACCTAGGCTGGAACTTCTCAAAAAAACAAGTGACTTTAAACCTCTTGCAGAAACAGAATATTTGGTAGGCAGGTATGTTGTTTTATTTTTAAGCTATGTTTCCTTTTGCATTTTGCCTGAAATGAAATAGGACTCACTCAAAGCACCTGTTTCGAGAGGAGAAGGATACATCGGAAGTTTGTGAAAAGAGCTGAGAGGTGCAATTCCAACCGAACACCACAACAAATTATTTCTCCTTACCATTCTGTGCCTGCTTTGGCCACCTGGAACCATTTCCCAAAAGTTACAGTTTGCTACAAGTGGACATTTTTATTAGAGGCACCATGAAAGAAGCCTTTCATCTGAAAGGGCTGGCTTTGAACATGAAAAAAGTTGCATTCTCATTTCTTTGCATTGTTAAGACAGCGGTTAGGTTATGCTTTATGCGTAACCTCTTTTCATCATCCCAAAGCTTTTGGACACAAAACCACACTCGCCTGTTAGAAAGGGCTTTTGGTTCAAAACTTCGGGCTTCCTGAGGTTAATACCCTAAATCCCCCTCTTCCTTTAATTCGCCCACCAGCTTTTCAGCTTTCAGCTTTTGAAAAAAAAAAATCTTAAAGCCAATTTGTGACAGCACATACCTCTGCACATTATCACTCCTTAGTAGACTGTAAGAACTTGGAAAGATAATATGACAGCGTCTTTACCCTCGTGTCTATCACGTGGAGTTATGGGCTTATTAAAAGCGCTCTATTCCTGAGGTTTTGGATGTCCAATCAAGATACTTAGCCCTCCCTTTTTTTCACTGTACCTGTCTTTAGTTCATACCTTGGGCCCATTCCATTTACCAAAGTTGTTAGCCACAGGGCACAGCTCACATTGCTTAAGCTTGTTGAGGTGTATAGGTTTACCAAAGCATTGTTCCAGGCACATGTATTATGGTATCCTGCCGTAGGCTAAAGTCTGTTAGGTATCTGGAGTATTGTATTACATGTCATACCATAGTCTTTATTGTTTTGACGGGAGATAGCAGTCTTATGAGAGCATGTAGTGCCATGTTGCTTTTGGCTTGAACTAACTTTACTGTTTGTTTTGCGGGAGAGGGACACCACCTTGTGCACCCAACTTTGTTAGTTTGGGAGTGTGATGGAATTGTTTAGAACACTGATAAATATACATGCATTAGTCCCAAGTAAGTCTCCGGAATGTTCCCAGTATTATAAGCATGGAAACTTTACCAAACACTTCCTCAACAAATCATTAAATCCAGCCGTAATCTTTCATGGAGTTGTTTCACTGATCGATTTCAAACAGAAATGTGTTTCAAACAGAAATTCCCACCGGCAATTTCATAAAGGCTTGCACTCTTAGCCACAAAATGGCCAGTGATTGAGTTAGCCAAACAACACCCTTCTGCATTTGGCAGCACTTGGTAGTCCGTGGCTCCAGCTCATTAGACAGAAATCTCCATGACATTGGAGAAAAATGTGCTTTCTAAGCCCCCAGGGGCAATGTTCCCTCTCACTGCTCTCACACAGTCACTTTCCCTGTCCACTCATTCCACTTCCCTCAAATCCCCTCTCCTTTAAACAGCACCTTAGCGACAACGACAACTGTATCCACATCGTCTCACACCTATGTGCTCGAGAAACCCAGGGAAGCGTGCAGTCCTTTGACTTCCAAAGGCAGCAACCGAAAGTGCCAAGGGGATAAACAGAGGATGGTTCCCTTTCCATCCTCCTCCCACCCCCACAGCTGTGCTGGTGGCTGCAGCAGCAGCAGCCTGGGTAGGCAGGCTCTGCTGGCTCAGAAGGCCGGGGGCCTCCCTACTTCCTGGCCCTGGGAGCCATGGAACACCAGGCCGCCTCACTGGAAAGAAAGCATTCACTCACTGTGAAATATCTGCAAGGGTATTAGCCATGGGCCGGCCACAATGGCAGAGGCCCGCGCACAATGCTGGGAAGTTCTGCACAGTAGTGCGAGATGACACATCCGGCCCGGGCCAAAAGAACACATCATCCTATTGTCCGCTGTCATTGTGTGGCCAGGGGAGTGGGGGGCGGTGGGGGCGGTGGGGGGTAGGGAGAGAGGGAGAAAGGGAGGCGATGTGTCCCTTTTTGTCTCTGTCTCCGACTGTCTTAATCCTTGCTCTTTTCACAGGCTGGCCGTGGCCCAGGCGAGACCTGAAAAGGGCCTGGCGGTGAGCAGCCAGGACCCTGGCCCCCCGACTCTATTCCCCCTCCATTGGGACTCCAACTATCACCGGTCTGCTTGCAAAGTAACCAGACTCAGCAAAGGCTTCGGCGTCGATTATGCCGATTTGACTGTCGGCCAAGTGCATGTCATTTTTCCTCAACCCCATCGTGAAATATTGTACAGTAAGGATTTGTTCCCGTCTCCGACGAGAGAGGGGGAATGCTTTAATGTAATTGCTATTTTCCTGGCATTAAAACCGTTTGGCCTCGGGTCAGATGTAGATCCTGTTGTAACAAGCTCTGACAACCCTAAAAAATACGCCGCTCAGGTCTGCCAGGCATCACTAACAGCATTCAATGCATCATTGAACTCATGGTATAATTATCGATCAGTGAAACATGCTGCCAAAAGAGCCAAAGGCATTTCTCATAGCTCCAGCGCTTTATATTCAAGTTTGAAGGTAACTGATGGCTAGAACTGTAACTCTTTCTCACCAGATAACAAGATCCATGTCATCCATGGGAACATTCTGTCAGGATCCGGCCGAACAGGTCCCTGTGTTTTCACTTCAGCTCTGGTTACAAAGAAGAAAGCCACTTTGAGGGTCCAACTCTTTTCAGCGTAAGTATGTCTTGCGTGTTTTGCTCAAATTCTGTCTATCGCCTGGGGTTTGAATTGAACAAATGTGTGTGTGTGTGTGTGTGTGTGTGTGTGTGTGTGTGTGTGCGCGTGCGCGTGCGTGTGCGCACGCTTGTATGTCTGTGCTCCTGCGAGCAATTTTAAGTAGGATTGGGACATTCACAGGAAGCAAATTATAAACGTCTCTTCCTGACACATGGTACCAGCCGCCTTGAAAGAATGCAACTCTCCTAATAAACATCTAAGATGTTTAACAATATACACGGAGCAGAGCAGGGTGCCCTGAGTTTGTTACAGGCAACATCCTGGCCAGAAGAAAAACATGCAACAGGGGAGTAATGGACTTACCATCCATGTTTCCCTAACGGGCCCCTGCACATGTCTCTAACACGCTAGCAGAGAGGGTTACATACCACAACGATCTTTCGAATAGGAATACGTTAAATATTCATTTGTGAGTTATATTTTCAAACGTAGAATCTTTAAAACAAATTATTTGCATGAACAAAACAGACGGGAAATGAAACAGTAGTAAGAGTTTCACTCTCCAATCCATTTCAGTTCCACCAAATAAAAAGTGGTCTCGTTGTGACTTTTGCCGGGGCACCAGGTGTCCTGCCCTCCCTGACCCAAAGCCATCCGCTCATGGGGTCAGAGCCGGGTTCTGTCTACCCCAGCCGGCTGTCTGGTCAGCCCGTACAGGAGCAGCCACAGTGGGGGGCACGGCGCGCACATCCCCTGCTCACAGGCCAAACAATGGGACCAGCTGGATGGCGCAGGAAGTTCACGTCTACTTGCCCCGTTATGAGTCAAAGTCAGGAGGGGGCACGGGTTTCCCCGGGTCACCGACGCGTAGCACATCGTTGTGAGGGACCGTGATAACGACACAGATTACCGTTGGCCTCGGTCACGGTACCTAAAAAAGCAAAGACCGCCAAAAAAACACAACAACAAATCAGCCAGATTGTTTAAACCACAGTATGACGGGCTCATCAACTGCACCTTAATATCATCACCATTGTTATCCTCCTCCTTTCTGGACGTTTTGTTCTCTTTGGCGACCCCCCCCCCAGGACAGGAGCCTGCTCCGTCCCGCTCTGAGTGACGGCTGCCTGCTGTCTCTGGCCAGGCTCCATGACTATCCAGGCCACACCAGCAATAACAACCGGAGGGGAATGGATCTCTCCCGGGCCCTGTTTTCTTTCCACCCTGAGGATCTTCAAACTCACAGACACACAGCTGTGACAACACGGGAAGCTCGGGAGAGACTTGGGCAGGGGGTGAATCGCAGGGTGTCATCTGGATGTCACAGCGCTCCGAGGAGCGAGGCAGGGCATCGCCATGCCGCCAGGTTTCCTCTGCACGGTGCTTTCGGGTTCACCGATGTTGTTGCCGGGGAGCTGTTTAGGCCGTTAATTGATTGGTAAAAACCTGAGATTGTTCGGAGTTGGGGCGGTTAATTGACTAAGTTGGCGTTTGGAGGGGTTGGAAAATTGTTGTCTCAGCGGCTTTTGATATACGGCATGCGTCCAAACATCTTTAGAGGGGCCAGGAAAAGAGAGCATAATTGTTCCCTGATGGTTTGCAGGCCGCTTCTGCTGTGAGAGCTCACAGTGCTGGAGTTTCCTCTGCAGAGATTCTCAGCTAAAAGCACAGTGTACTGTGCTCTCTCTCTCTCTCTCTCTCCCCCCCCCCACTCTCTCTCTCTATCTCTGTCTCTCTCTCGCTCCCACAGTCTCTCTCTCTCTTGCTCTCTCTCTGTCTCTCTCTACCCCCCACCCCCTCCCCCCTATCTCTCCCCCTCTCTCTGTCCTGTTTACTGGTTCGACGGAGACGGCTTCCAGGTCTCTAACATCTGACACAAACCAGAAAATGGATTGTACTAGCTATCTGCACAAAATAGCTGTTGCTTTCTGAACATTAACTTTTGATATATTTTACTTGTTATGTTATGGGTCCTTACCCATTCTTTACTTGAGTTGTTTTCACATTGTCTGCCTTTTCCAAAGAGAAAAGGTCACAAATATTGCGTAAGTCGAACAATCATTTCAACTCAGGTCCGACCGGTCACATGGTACTCATCAGTGGCCTTCACTCTGAAATCAACGTCCCAATCACTATTATCATTAGCATTATTGATAGAGGCCAGGTGCTTCAGTGCATGCGTCGCTGGGCCTTTCCTCTCGGCGGGCCCCCATTCCCCCAGAGTATGAACGATGAATGGAAACGATCCTTTCCTAAACATGGAAGGGCGGGAGCATGAAGGAGTGCTTGGAAAGGCAAAGGAGACACTGAAAGGACATGCCGTGTTCACGGCCGGCCCTGTGATGACACCCGGCGTGGCAAATGGACCGTAATATCATCTCTCGCCCCGTGTTTTTTTCTGTTTCGCCACCTCCAGTGTGATATATCGTAAAACATATATTTTCCCTCCCATCCCATCCAGCTGTGAAAATATTTTCTCTGTCAAACATCTGTTGGAGGAATGTGTGTGTGTGGGGGGGGGGCAGAGTAGGCCGGCTTCCTGTGCGAGTGCGGAGGCAGCGTGGTGGGGTACACCTCCTCCGACGGTCCAGATCAACCCCCCCACCACCACCACCATGACACCGCGTGTGGATTCCACAGTGCTCCCTTACCACACCGCTCGCTGTCCTCGCCCTCGTTCATCGGGAACCACCCACCCCGTTCACATCCAATCCCCAAACCCATCCCTTCCCGTCCCGGATTCCATATCCGGCTCTCTCCCCACCCACACGTCCCATTGACAGTGCATGCATTTCCCCGGATCCCACCCCGGGATCCATGCATTAATCCTCACGCGGGCGTAGTGAACCCACCGCTTGTCGTTTAAAGTACAGTCGACCGAGGAGCTCGTCCGGAGTTGAAACTTCACCAAAATGAAAGGGGGATAAAAAAGTCCTTGGAAAAAAAAGGGGATGCCAATAATTTGTCACACTATTCTAACATTTCTACAAAGGTTCAGGAAAAATCGAGTATGGAGCTTGCGCGTCCAAGCTAAACACGTTGATACTTTAATGTAGACGTATGACACTCAAATCTGTTTAAACGTCTGGTTAGGACCAAACAAAATGTCACAAAACGTCAGGGGTGCCAATGTACTTTGGCCTTGAGAGTAAACGAAGGAGACTCATGGCAGCTGAGGAAAGGAACCAGGTCTGTATTCCTCATCCCGGGTTTATTTCCCAACGTGAAACCTCTGGAATCCATCAGCGCGCGTTTCCTGAACGTTCCACCTCAGCCCAGGCTCCAGTCGCAGCCTCTTCCAGGAACACGCCGTTTGATCGTTTGTCACTTTTGCTCTGTTCTGACTCGGACCTGCAGCTTGACGCGCCACCCGTTCGCTTTCCGTGCACGTACGCCCCGGTGAGAGAGAGCGGGGACTGTGTCTGTCAGTGTGTGTCACTCACACAAGGACAGTGGAGCAGAACGCCTCTTGGCAGTTTTATTACCCCGCCAGGTCATTAGTCTCTTGGCTGTCTGCCCGCGACATCAGCCTCATTATGGGAGAGGCGCTGTCTGTTTTGTTTATTGAAGTGAGTTCACGGCGGAGGCCGCTCGATGTGCGGCTCTCTGTTCTCTGTGTCAGATGAAAGGAACTAGTGTCCTAATGGAGTACGGTCTGTGTTGAAGCAAGTCTGTGATGAGCAACTCTCTTTATGTGTGTGTGTGTGACTAGTGTTGCTCTCCTGGGACAGCCGGCACACACCACATACTGTATCTTTTGAGCAGTCGCTGAATGTACAACAGGCAGGAGTCCATCTTTCACTCGAAGGACATAGACCCGGATCCATCTCAGTTCATCCCCAGCCTCACATTCTTGGGCAGGTCAACCCCCCCGAGGTCACACCGGCCAGGAAGCAGATGGACGGGTCTGACACCCTGCCCCCCCCACCCCTCCCCATCCCCACCTCCCCATCCCACGTCGTCCAGGGTAAGCTGTGTACTGGCTGCGTTTCTGTGCAGCTGAAAGGGGGGACAGAGCAGAGTGTTGTCCTGTGTAAGGAGGCCTGCTGTAAGGCCTTGGCTATGCATTGGGACCCAACAGGAGCAGCTGGGTCCCGTGCACAATCGGCTTTCATGATTCATGTGGAGTCCTGGCATTACCACCCCCAAAACACTGCGGTCCAGCTAGCACCTATTGCACAGTACACTTCTTAGAGGGGGGTGTGGGGGTGTCTCGCTGCCAAGAAGTCTGAAAGACAAGCATTAAGAGGGATTTAGCTGCTGTACTGTATCACCAGAACTGAAACGTACCTGGCATCTTCATGGCACAGAGGGCATGCTTTACAACAGGCCAGTGTGCTTGCCTAAATGTTTACCATTATTATTATTATTTAGTTCTTAAGGCTTTTAGATGAACGCCATTATGAAGTCGGCCTGTAGTGTTGTTTCTTTCAGTCGAGGGCTGGATGCAGGACTTGGATGGTTCCCGTAAAGGCTGGTCAATAAGCGGCGCAGCAATCAACACGTCTCCGTAGTGGATGCTACAACCCCGCTCCCAGCAGACAGCGGCACAGCTGCCTCCCGCCATGAGACCGTGCGATGATTACTGTACCTTTCTCTCCCCCCCCCCGCCCTTTCCTTTTCCCTTCCCCTCTCTCCTCTCTCGGCGGGAGGCCGCAACTCTCGTTGGGCTCATCAGGTTGATTAGCAGCCTGTCCTCCCTGCCAGGGCCGTCCCCCTGGTGAAGTGATTAGGGGCCGATGAGATGGGGGATGCCAGGACGTCTTATCCGGGTTAATCACATCCCATCTTTAATTCCCTCCTCCGTCTCCCTCGTGCTCCTGTCCTCTCGGAACCTCGGTCGGCGATAATAACCTCAGACCCCCTGCCAGGAGTCATAGTAGGATCCAGTTTATCTGTCCGTGCGACAAGGGTAATCCCATTAGAAGGCCACTGAGCCAGGGGATTGGGGTAGCAGGAGTCCTTCACACTGGCTAATCATAAGTGCAACTTGTTGGGGGGGGGGGGGGGGGCGGCAAAGTA
>JAVQIZ010040205.1:0-37775 GCA_036023535.2 Galaxias brevipinnis | reverse complement strand
CTTAATCCCTTTGTATTCTAAATCCAGACTCCTGAGTCCAAATAATATAAAATAAATCATCTTCTGCACCTTCAGATTACTGTCATGTTGGGACAAGATAAAAATCCCCCATAAGAAGGCCTGAGCTAAAAAAAAAAAAAAGAAGCAGCTTTTTCAATTACAGTGATAACCTCCAACCCTGAGTTCTGTCCACTATGGGAAGCTCATCATTGCAACTGTACTTTCTTGCTCATGCAGCGTTTACCTAATGTTGCATTTTGCACTAGCAAATTTTCCCCATTTACAGTTATTAAACATGCTGTTCTGCTATAGGTGGCTTCCTCTCACTTACTGCCTCCATCTAAATCTATATCTACTGTGACTATACCACAGGTACTTTTCCACCACTTTCCTGCCACAGCTGCTTATAATCCACACCCAAAATAGCCACCACTCATGACATCATTAGTGTAACACCACCAATGCTCTCTCTCCCCTTCTCTCTCTCTTTCTCTCTCGTTCTCTCTCTCTCTTTCTATCTCTCTGTCTCTCTCTGTTCATTACCCAGAAGACTCCTAAGTCCATCCGACTAATTGTGCTGTCTGAAAGTACCTTGTCCTCACACCCCTGTGACAGAGGCCCCCTAAGCTCAGGGAGCCAAAGGTCTTAATAGACCTCTGAAATGATGGACAGCGTACATGTACACCAAAATAACCAACTCTTAAATCAGTGGACCAAAACAGTCAAAAGCGTTTGTGGATAGATTACTGGCTGTATAGGCAAGTTTTCTAAATGTCAAAGATGATTGTGGTTAAAGTATTGATTGCCCACAGTATGTAGTTTCTCAAATACTTATATTTGTATTTGTAAGTCTGTCTGTGTTTACCAGTGTGCATGTCTCTGGCCTCTCCATGTCTGTCTTTTTCATATGGATGTATTTGTTTGTTTGTTAAGATGATCCCTCCAACTCTTGCTCCCTCGCCATCTCTCTGGAGGGTCACCTCTCTGTTAGGCCCTCTGGCTCTCCTCCCTCCATCTGTCACCTCACGTCTCTCACCTAGTCCTCTCATGCTAACACTTCCTTCTCTCCCTCCCCCACCTCCCTCTCCTCGCCGTCTCTCCTGCCTGTACTTCACAAGGTATCTGTGACACCGATATTCCCTGCATGTCACAGAAGCACCAATGTGCCATTGAAAGGTTTCTTTCTGCGTTGCCTATCTTACAGTAAGGGCAACGTATTTCTTCTTCTCTGTTATAAAAAAACTGTCTACTCTATGTATAAATAATGTCAGAAAATGAAAAGGAGGATCTATGTTTAGGCCTTTTTCATACTACATCCCACTTTGATACAGTCTCTTTGATGGGGTTTGCAGGAATATTTCCTCTCACTCAGTCCCCTCTATCCTCTGGGTGTCTTGACTTATTCAGTCAGCAGCTGTGTTTGGGCTGCAGGCTCCGCTCGGTCTGCACTGCATCCACGGCTCTCCAACTCTCTGCTCCACATGCCCTTTTCCACGGAAAACTTACAGTAGCAACATTCATCACTGGACATCATTTTTAGTGGTTAGATCCTTAAAGGGCAGGTCACGTATGAGTTGTATGGTGATATTAAGTCAAATGGTCCATTTTATTTAGGGTATGTTATGTTTCTATAAACCTTTAGGACGATTATCATCCTGTTTATTTTACCTCATTGTTGGGCTATTGGCGAACATTTTTTGTACATCTGCTGCAGTTCATATCTTATCTGTTTAACACTGCCCACTGCTCTCTATTTGTTCTTTGTCTCTCTCTCTCTCACACACACACACACACACACACACACACACACATACCCCTCTACACACACACACACACACACATGCCTCCCCACCCACCCCCACACACTTACAGCAGATGGGATGGGATGGTATGGTTAATACCACAGTGTTTTCCTGATGGTGCCCAACGTCTTGGTTCTGTTGGAATGTTTTCACAGCACTGACAGCTTTCGCTCATCCCCAAAGATTTCCACAGTAAACAGCCTACTGCTTTACACAAATGGACATGGATATAAAAATGGGTTGTTAGGATATGCTGTTATTGCGCTTTTTGCTGGCATTGTGAATTATTCTAGTTACAAATCAGTTTTTACAAGAGTCGAAGCCGATGTGGATTTTTCACCCAACAAAAGTGTTCCTTTTTAAAATCTTAGAGTACATATTGACCAGGGGTCAGAAGTAAGGCTCAGCCTTAAAGCTTAACCTTAAAAGCTTATGCTGGAGGACATGTGCATAAAAGCACAAACTGAAAGGCACTCACTGGAAGTGGCCTTATTTGTGACTTTTTTTGGGGTTTGCTTTGTGAGTAAATGATGTAACCTAATGGATGCCTCTCCTTGCCCCTGTTTAGAGATGGAGAGAATACAGTGCATTGTTGGGGATTATAGAGAGTTGCGAGGGATGAAGGGATGTAAGGAAGGGAGAGAGAGGGAGAGGAGAAGGAGGGGAGATGGGGTATCTCAGGGGTAAAGATGGAGCCAAGGGCTTTATGGCGGTAATCCTACTTCTTTCCTGCCGCAAAGTCTGTCTGTCTTTCTCTCTCTCACACAGGCACCTCTCTCTCTCTCTCGCTCTTCCCCTCTCACACTCTTTCACTCTCTGTCTCCTCTTTTTTCTTTGCTAAGATACACGCCAAAATACACACTCGCAAACACGCATAGACACACAAACAAAAAATCCACTCTGCCACACTGCCCATAAGCATCCCACACATTCGCATGGAAGGATACAAAAGGATTAGGAGAAGCATAAAATATGCGCTCAAGTCGATGGCAAAAGAGCACCGTGTCTTCCTGTTGAGATAATTATGTGATGGGCTCTGCTCTTGTGTAACTGAATGAATGATCACATGCAGTGGATCAAGAGCCAGACTAAAGGTGCGGACCACTAGAAAGGTTTCAAAGAACTATGGGACCACGGCATCTTGTTTAGGTATCCTACATCTTGGTCCTAGAACAAAATTACTCAGAGATGATGTTCTGCTCCCTAAACATCTTCAACTATAATCAGAAATAGTCAAATAGTAAAAACAAGTCAGTGTAATTGTGGAAGGATAAAACAATAATATTTTTCCAAGGTTAAAGGAATTCAACGGGGCAAAAGGAAAATGAGTCGTGCAAAATGAAAATGAAGGGTCAATGTCAAGTTGGAACAATAAGAATCATAAGAACAAGACTAGGCTAATAAACACTATTTATGTTATGTCTCTTGCTTAAAAACAGATTTATAGGGCTTACGTTATTCTTGAAGGGAGTTCAAATCTCTCTCTCCTTTTAAAGATGATTCATTGCTGCCTTATAATGGAGGGAGACGGGGGGAACTGAGTGATTAGAACTGAGGCCCAGTGAGAGGATTCTCTACGGCTAGGGATCAACAGAACAAACACTCTCCTTATAATGGCTCTGATAAGTCAGGGATGCTCTGCTGCTCCACCGTAAACTGCAGGAATCTTTTTTTTATGGAGTAGGCGGATGTTCCAAAAACAATGTGCCTCCCATGGACATTACTGAAATCGATGGCTGCTTGACTGTAAGACGCGTTGTAATGAAGTTCAAACCCTCTAAATGGCACTGCAACAAACACTGTTGGATCTTCAGTGGAAATAGAATTTTCTCTCCCTTCGCAAGCTCTCTTTGAACAGTGGAGTGAATTGATCCCTCAAGGGGTGCTGAAATTCTGTACTTGCTTTGTTTTACATCAAAATGTTCTTTCTGCTGCCTTTGCTCTCGGTCTTAGTATGTATCTACGGATTGTTTACAATCTGTGAAGAATCCATTCCATTCCCTTGGCCTTTTCTTTTGAAAACCTCTCTCTGTTTTCCTTCTGTATTTGTCCCTCTACTTCTTTATCTCGCTTAATAACTTTCCATCTTTCACCCTCTTTCTCTCATGGCCTTGCACTCTATCTTTTCCTTCACCTGCACACCAACACAAACTCACACAAACACACACAAGCTCACACAAACACACACATAGACACAATATCACAGTGACAGAACAATAGGATGGTCAAGTGGCCAGGTCAGCACTATGGTACAGATATGTTTCACGTGGCTGATCTGAAACAAAGAGCTAGAGCACCTGAGATGAGGCAGAGATTAGGTTGTGTCCAGCCCCTGCTGAGCAGGCCCAGGAGGGTTTCCAGACTGCAGTAATCGAATCTCCGCCCCAGTTTGTGCTGCTTGGTCACTCCATTATCCAGACAGAAGTCACACACAGGATGACACACACACACACACACACACACACACACACACGCATACACACACTCAAACACACACACACACACACACCCACACACACCACACAACTAACACACACACTTATACATGCATGCACGCTCACACACACACTCACACACACACACACACACACACACACACAAAGCATGGTGTTGAACCCAACGCAGACAACCAGGCCCAATCACACATGAGCAGTGAAACACACCACTCTTTGTCCTGAATGCAACTTAATTAAATATACCACACCCCAAGGCCTTTTTGGTCTTCAAATTGAATTCTCTCTGAAGTCCGTGAAATAAACATTAAACACTGATAACACCCAGAAACAGCTGTTGTTCATTACCTTTCATCTCCCATAGTCTTGACATAAAACAAAATGGAAGAAATTAAGGGATGATGCGTACGGTTTGTGTGGTGTAGAGTTCATGCAATGCAATATTATAGTCACACATAAAGCAACAACATTAGGTAGGGAGTGGGACCGGGACTTTACATTGTTGATCATGGCTTTTTCTTATCTGTTTGTGAATGACATCATAATTATGATTGCATATGGTATATTAACTGTCAATTTGCATCCCTCCAGGACTACTGCGTTGTCCTGTTCTGGGTAACATTGAATGATCATGTAACAAATAAACCATTAATCTAGTTTGAGCCTACCTCTGAACTTTGTGCAAAAGATATATACTGCAGTATAGACCAATGCCGTAGAAATGTAGGAGTTAGATGAAGACAAGCTCCTTTTCAAGCCTGTCTCATTCTCAAAAGCCAAAAAAATACCCGTTCAGAATACAGCAAACATCTGTGTGGGAAAGGCCCTTGCTTCATTACGTTACAGACCCTGGAGGCCATGTCAGTACAGTATGACGGACTGTACTAAAAGGCCAGAGAACATAACTCTCCTGATTTTTCATTCTATGACGAGGAGCCGATAGTAACCATACACTCTGAAAGTTTAACTTGAGTATATCGTCTACCATCAAGCTGTACTTCCCTGTATGGTCCGGCCGTCCTCCTCGTCTGCCTCAGGGGCCACCATTTGTGTCTCTCTCCCCTGGGGGAAATAGAACATGACATCATCATCCAGCACTTTACACTCGGCTGTACCCCTGGCCTTTGGCTCGAGAATCTCTATATAACGTCTCTGACAGTAATAATATTTTGGTTGGCCCTAGGAGCCTCCGCAGCTACACATGATAAGTGGATAAAAGGTTATTCAATTAGCGAAAGGACAGAGTGATACTTAGGAGACAGAGTGATACTACTCATCGCAAAAAAAAAAGAAATAAGGGGAGAGTTAAGTAAAGAGCAAGAAGAATGGCGGGCCGAATTAGGAGTAGGGGACCAAGAGCGAAGTATCGAGGTAGACAGAAGGTGGGAGTGTATGAGATGGAGGGATAATATGCGAAGGAGGTTGAGGAGCAGAGTCCACCGTTTATCTGTTGAGCAAATTAATCTGAAATAACAATTTTACTAAGAGCTTTGCTTCCCACTTCATCTAGGCCTCCCCCTCGCCACCTCTCCCTTGCGGCTTTTACTTTTTATTACCGCCTAAGAGAGCGGGTGGAGAGGTGGGTGGCAGAGCAGACGGCTGGTGACTAGTGGTAGTGAGAGTGTGTTGTGTGTGTTTGAGCGTGTGAGTGTGGTTAGTGTGAGTGGTGCTGTGTTTGTTTGTGTGTGTGTGTATCAAAAGCAATTACTCTCCTGCAAAGATGAAGGCTCATAAAAAAATTCCATTTTTGTTTTCTTCAGATAGTGGCCTAGTATTTCTCACTCACTCGCTCTTTTTTTTCCTCGCTCTTCATACCTCTCTCTCTCTCTCTCTCTCTCTTTCTCTCACTCTCTCTTTTTCATGTCTTTTTAAATTCCACACCTATCTACATATGCCTGTTACTATTCTCTCCCTGTGTTTTCTGCCTCCATATCAATACATATTTGGTTCAAGTTATGTTTTGCTGATTTGAAATTCCCGCAGCGCTAACATTTCGTTTATTTATTCATGGTCACTGGCGCTGTTGTTATTGTATTAGGATGTGGTTTGTGGGAAGAGATGAAAGCGGGGAGATGAGCTGAAAACACAAAAGCGTTTCCGTACACGTCTCTGATGGATGGTGTCACGTTTTTAATAGCTCACCTCTCCTGTTAGTTCTCATGCTGCAGGGGTGCCCGCGGCAGAGCTGGCTGACCTGTGCTGGAGTCTAAGCCATGGACACAGTGCGTGGGTGCGATGGGAGGGTGTAAAATCTTCTCTGTTGTTGACAGAGCGAGTCACTCTTCTATCTGTGTTTGGAGACCTTTCCTCGCAAGAGTGGGGTCGGTGTGGAGGCAGTGAGACATTGTCAAGGCGAAAATGAGAGCCACACGCGGAGAGGAGTCACATTATCACATTATTATACAAAGGTATCCAGTTTAGAATCCCAATGGCTTTACTGTGGCTGCGCCTTAATGTCCTTATAGGAGATACATGGTAACTCATGTTTTAGTACGTGGGGTGGTGGTGGTGGGGGGGTACAATAGCTTATTATGAGTAGAGAGGAGGAAGAGTTTAAATCAAAGCTGCAGAGGAGGGATGGGGTCGATGGAGGAGTGTGGGGGATGGACAGCGGAGTTGAATAACTCCAGAGAGGAGTGTGCGTCTGAACGTATGACAGACAGACACCCAGAAAGGAAAGTGAGAAGATGGCGGGTTGGCGAGGGGAGATGGGGAGGTGGGGTGCATGGAGCGGTCAAGCCATCTCCTGTTTACTGAATGAAACTGGCATTGGATCGACACGCTCACTTTTACTGGGCGACGGAGCACGGGGGCGGGAGAGGAAGCTGGGGAGTGGGATGTGTACAGATTAAGAGTGGTATTAATTCTGGTCCCTAATCTCCCTGCCTCTGTAATTGAGGTCGCACTCCAGGGGAAGGCTGGGTTGAGAAGGAGACTGGCTCCCTGATTTGCTAAGCTCCAGAGTGAGAGCGAGCAAATAGACAAATGTTTGTGCGACAAAATCCTCTGCAGACATACATACAGTTAGTGTCTACAGACAGACAGGATGGAGTCTGGGCATTCTGCAACTCTGTGCATTCTGCAACTCTGCAGATGTGGCTTTAGCTACAGTAGACACACCTTTTCAGCCACTGAGCTCCATTCTCAAGAAGATGCTATCAGCACACCATCCTTTTCCCCGGCAGACTCTTTCACTCTCTGACTCGCTCCTTGAGAACCTGTACAGGTGAATGCTATACTTAATAATGATTTTTGCTCACCTTCTCTCTCATCTTGGTTCCTCACACAGGGAAACTTATCTGGTCTCCAGTCCAGTCCAGTCACCCTCTTCTTCAGCATCTGCCTGGAATCAATATATTAATAACTGGAGAGATGAAGGCCTCATCATAATCAATAAGGGCTGCGTGTGGCTTGGCGGAGGCCGACAGAGAGAAATCATTCGGGCCGACGGCGGAGCTGAACGACTTTGACACCTCATTCATTACGCTAATGAATAACCCATCGGCCCCACCACCGTCCCGGACCAACGCTGAGCACTGGCACACACACTGGCCCTCACACAGGGCACACGGCCGTCCTATCACTAGACACTTAGAGGGAGACCCAGGGCCGGGACACTCATTCACACTCTCGGAGCACAAGGTGGGAAAAAATGAAGTGCATGCCTCTCTTTAGCCAACTGGGCAGGAACGTTCAGGACGCATGGTAGAGGAGCATTTAAGTGGCATGTTCTCGTACCAGTCACAGCAGCATGCGCATGTTTTGTTTCGCTTGGATGAGTACATATCTATGTTTATTGGTTTCACCTGTGCTCCCTGTGACTACTTGAAATGCCAGGAAGCAAGACTCCAGGGGTAACATATAGTCAGCGACTGATCTATATGTCTGATTGACAGGCTAGAACAGAAACTAATGAGCATGGCTCTTGGATATCTGCCGGCAGCCAAAGTGACTTTGATGTGTTTAAACCCCCAGGGCCAATTAGAATGTGCTGTTTGAAAGGTATCTGTGTGTCAGCTAATCAAAGATGGAGGATGCTTTGATTAGGTACAGGATCAATGCAAAAAGAATTAGAGCACAGGGAGTATAGTTGAATACCAATACTCAAACACACACATGCACACACTTGCGTGCATAAACACATCATAATATTGACAGCTAATAACTACATATCCGCCCTATGTCTCTTGGTTTATTTACTCACTGCTCCCATCAGAGCTATATCGCCCTGATGGGGTTGAACGTTTGCCAAAATAATAATGAGAACCATCCGACGTCGACGTTTAGAAATTCTGCAGCACAAATGACAGAGAGGGTGAATATAAACAACCGGCATGACAACAACACTCATGCATGACATTTCCATCATCCCTACACCTGCCTGCGTCAAGGTCCTTCCAAAATGATGAAAGGGCTGCAGCCTCTCTCTTTCTCTCTGTCCTTTCAACTTGAAACCTTTTTTTCCTCACAGTCTAACCTCTCCCTACTAACCCCCTTTTCTCTCTACCTTTTCTCCCTCTCTGCCTTCTCTCCTTCGGCCTCTCTTCCTACTCTACTACTGTCATCTTTTTCAGCACCCCCACCTTTTCCGTCACCATGCTCTCTCTCTTACTCATTCGTCACTTCCTTCTCTTTACCTAGCTCAACTTCACTTACTAAAACAATGCTGAACCCAAACTTTACATCCAGTGACATCTCAAAGTACGGTGGAGTGATTTTCTCATTTTATGCATGCACGCTTGCATCACTTAAGAGATACTAGGAGAACAAGTGACAAGATGACAGAGGGGAGAAGGAGTGGAGAGAGAGTGAGAGAGATTCTTCTTGACAGTTTAGTATTACTCATTGGACCTCTAATGCATAATGATGCTGCAGTTGTTTTCTCTCCCCAGAACATCAACAGTAGCAGGCCCAAATAATACAGGTCTTCGGGCAATGTACAAGAAGAAACTCAAAATGATTTAATTTAGAAATGATGATTTAGGACTAATGTTGTGAGCTTTGTGTCCTTCTTCTAAGATAGCATTTTGGATTCCACTCTTTTACCAGGACAGAGAGAGAGAGAGAGAGAGAGAGAGAGCGATACAAAGTAAACAAAGAGGGGGTGTTTTGGCCTGGGACGGGAGATGGGAAGAAGATGTAAAAATGATAGAAGGGGAGCGGTGCCAGAGAATGCAGACTGATGGGACCATCCCCGGGCAGAGCAAAACGAGCAGAAGAAAAACGAGGGCAAGCAGGCCGGTGAGAGATGACCAAATAAGAGACTGAAATTATAAAGAAGGATGGGAAGAGCAAAGGTTCACCGATTGGATAGAGGGAGAGCCACTCTCTGTGCGGGTTTCATTTTTTTTTCTTCTACAAAAAGCGTCGGACGTCAAGCAGTCTTTCTTCAACTCTCGTATGAGATGAAGGCTGGATGGAAGGGCACAAAGGAGAGGTAACGGCGTAGAGGAGAGAGGGGAGCCAGCCAGTGCTCGAGCCCTCAGCGATGAGAACATTACACTGGGATAATGAAGAGGTTCCGCTCTGTCACACTCGACATTAGCCCAGCGTCAGACTGACCCCAAAGTGTCAACAAGTTAATAGGCTGGATATCACCGGTACTCCTTGTCACCGTGCCGCAGTTTGCCACGGATAGCGATCTTTTACACAAACGCTGTGAATAAATAAACAGAATAACACTGCCAGGGCAAGGGGAACGCCATGAGCGAGATGAGTTGTTGAGGCAAGATTACAAAAGCTTTGTGTCAGATGTGTGTGTGTGTGTGTTTGTGTGCGAATGTGTGATGCTTGGTGAGGTAGGACATTGTCATTGTGTGACAGAAAGGTAGAGAGTGGGGGGATTGGAGGATGTCACAAGTGTAGGTGTACCTTAACAACGGCAGCGTTGTGCCTTGCCATGGCTCACAAACACACAATACACCCCAACACTACCTAAAGGCAACATGATCCTTCCTTTGTTAGGACCAGAGCAGTTCTACAGGCAATGTTCATGGAATGATGGTAGCCCACCGTCTACACCTAATCATAAGGAGATATTTTGGGAGGAAGTATAGAGGGGATTTACCCAGTCCTATTGGACCTCCCACACCATCTCTCCCCCCATGCATGGATAAAGTCCATATTACAAGCTGCTGCGGGGAGGCGGGGGGTTCAGTTTCTTGACAAAGTCCCCCCTAGTCCTTATCTGCGTGGTCAATAGTTACTGAATGACACACTCATTCAAAGTGTCCTATTATAAGCAGTAAGTACATTGTTCTCACTCGTTATGGAAGCATAGAAACCATTGCTGTAGCTCTGATGTTAGTCCTTCAATTATACCCTCCAAGCTAAAATAGATGGAGGGGGCTGCTTTTAAAAAGAACTCCTATCTCCAGCAATTAGGCGTAGCTGAGACTGACAGTAATGGATCATATCGGCTGCTCCTGAGGGAGGTGTGCATGTGTTCATGTGTGAGTGTGTGTGTATGGGGTGAAGGAGGGTGAAGGAGGAGGGGGGGGGGGTTGGTAGGGGGCAATTTCAGAGTTGGGACAGGCAGGTAGCAGCCGTACACACTCCAGTGCGCCACAGCTAATGCTCCTGATGCTCTGGCCAGCAGATAGCGTTTGAGATTAGCCAGGGGACGCTGCTATCTCACTAATTCAATCAACTGGCTCCGCCTGGCCGCTCTTTTATTAGTACACTCGTTTACTAATTCAAAAAACTGAGGGAGATGCTGGGGATTTGAAAAAAAAAAGACCAAAGAGAAGGAGAGAGACTTATTCCTAACTTCCATGAGAAGTGCATTGAAGTGAAAGACCTTTGGCAAACTCCTTAATACCTGCCCAGGGTCATTATAAAAAATGGACCCCAATATCTATTTAATCAAGAGCTGACTCTGTCTTCAAGCCTGGGCCGCAGATAAGAGCCACATAAAGAATGGGATACTGAGTTTTACTGGAGCCTTTTTGACATATTACACCCCATTAATTTATCACGTTAGTGGCTACATAGCTTCATTTGTCACGTCAGAAGGTCTCCGCTGATCCTATCAGTTCCCCATCTCTCCCGTTCCCCTTTACCTTCATAAATAGAGCCCTCGACTGTGCTGTACAGTGACCAAGAGCAAACACTCCCTATTCACCATTAAAACCTTAATTAACTAAGTTCTTATTGGTATTAGTTATCAGGCCACACTCTGCTTTCAACTATGAAAGAAATTGTAAGAGCCCCATATTCATGATATTGTTAATATCGCTTGTGTACTGTTGAACCACTTTGGTTTTATTAGTACATAGCCGAATGCCTTTCTGTAGCAGCCATCATTCTTTTCCCCTTAATAAAGCATCAATAAAAAAATATGAAAACTATGAATGCACTATATCCACGTTTACATTTCTTAAAGTGGTTTTCAATCTATTGGTTAATGTAAATAATTATCATCTAGCTTGAATGTGGCAACTTGTCCGTCTATCCATGCCATGAAATTGACAGTGAAAGGGGATTCTTATTTCTTAGCACAAAAAACATTACATTGTGTTATATGGGAAAGGTACAGCACCAACAAAATAGATATGAGGGACGCCCTGCCTAACTCGTAATCAGGAGTCCAGAGCAGTCAATAAGTACCTAAGTTACAGTACAATGTCCATATTTTATAAAGTGAAGAGATGTGTCAAAGGTAAAAAAAAATCACAAGATTAAACAAAGATTTTGTGCCCAACCCACAACTGCCTTAGTTCAAGAACTCTAGGGTGCCTTCCAAGAACACACCGCCATCTAAATTCTAAACCCTCTCATCAAACTCTTAAACTCTGTCATCCTCACCCCGACCTTTCCTCTCCATCTCCAATATGAAATGTATACGTTTTGTAGACAATGTACATAGTAGCAGCAGGCCACAGCAGCATAGAGAAGAAAGGAAAATGTAGAAGGCAAAAGTGTTTTGACGCACGCCCCCACCTCCACTCTCTGTTATTCCCCTTCCCACGGTGTGACTTGCTATCTGGCCTTGGGCTTCTCGGTACACCCGACGAGCTGCATCTGTTGGTGGATTTGTTTAAGTGGCCTGTCGCGTTCCTTTACGCTGACACTCATACACACCAGACAACCTCGGGACAAACTCAGAGGCCCAGAAACATGAAATGACCAAAGACTGGATCCAATAAAAATGCTTCGTTTATTTTCTTTTGTGCTAGTTGAATTATGACGAGATGGCGGATTTTACACAAGGCAACAACCAGGATTTACTCCATGATTCCTGTTGTCACCGCCACGCAGCCTCTAAGCCATAAGGCCATCTGGGGGCTACTGACCCTACAGTTCACACCAAAAACCACAGTACTCAACAGGAGACCCAAACAAGGGAGCGTATTGCATTACAGGAAATAATAACCTTGGGGTAGAAGCACAGCGTTGACGGAGCTGTTCCATACGAACACGGCCTCCTTATAGTTCCTCACTATCAATGCATTCTACTATTTCTATACAACTTTCTGTGTTCATGATTGATCGGAAACCAGTTCTATACCAAGGTTTATTATCAGTAGATGTTTGTCTGCTTCCAGTTCATACACCCTGTTTAAAACATGTCTCCTGTATAACATTCCCCCCTCACCCCCCAGCCACTCTCCCCACTCTCTCTCCCAGGGGGCACATTAATCACATGCCCTGAAAACGGCCGTATCACCTCCATACCTAGACATGAGACATCTGTCCCAGTCATTATACACAGCCTGATACCTCTCTGGGACACGTCACATACCACCTTGCCATAGGGAATGTGCCCGCTAAGCCACTGATTGACTGAGGGATTGAGACTGAGTGTTTCTTCATCTTAGTCGTCTAGGTATGTTTTTTTATACAGTTTACATTTATGTGATATTACAGGACGTTTAAATTTAAACTGAGTTTCCGATCCAGTATATACAAATTGTAGATAAGAAAAACCTTTATAAAACACCTAAAAAAGGTTTCAGTGTTTAAATAAAAAACAGAGGCAACCCTATACTGTTCTTCAGTCAGTAGTGGAGTTGTGGCTGTGCTATGCTGTGATACAGGGGCTCAGGTGGTGGCAGCCCTAATGAGGCCAGGCTGCTGGCTGTCCTCAAACCAACATGACAACATCATCAGTGGCCCATTATAGGGTCTTGCACCTGGCCCTGGAGGTCTGGTCCACAGGGGTGGTTGCTAAGGTAGGTATGGTTGTAAAACCACACATCGACTTATACACTGGTTCATAAAAACAAAACAAAAAACAGCTTGGTACTCATACTAAAACAAACCATTAAAATTTTAAAAATGCTTAGATACAACTCTACTTTTTCTCATATTAATATACATGCACCCACAGTAGGAAGATAAATAAGACTTGAAACTGTAAAACGCCAGTATAACAAGAGGAGGAGAGAATGGAAGATGAGGAGGGAGGTGAGGATATCTGTGTTTGCACAGCTTTAAGTCCCCTGGTGAATGGCTCCATGCATATATACAGGGAATCAGATCACATATTGTACCTTTAAATTACATAGCAGTCTCAAACTCAAAAGTCTGCCTCAGCAACTCACTCATTTCACTGCTCTATACCTGCAGGGTGTATTCGTGCATGCATGAGTGTTAAAAAGCGAAGGAAAAAAATTATAAAGTGAGCGAAAACTAGAGTTAGAAACATAAAGAAAAGGAGGAATAAAGAAGGCGCATGGAAGGGATGGATGAAAAGGGATGGGACATATAACCTGTCTCATTGTGCCTCTTTCAACCTGCTCAGTGAGCCATGGGGTTGCACTTGTAAACTCTCCGGCAATACTTGATTACCTTGTCAGTCTATTAAAGTGGCTTTTGCTCTAGAGAGAACAAGGGAGGAAATAGAGAGATAGATAGAGAGAGGGAGAAATGGAGGAAAGGAAGAGAGTTGAAAGCATAGCATAATGTGTGGATTAAAGAAAACTGTAGAAAAAAGACTGTTCTTTAGCACACTTTTTGGAGGAATTGCTCCACTAAAATTATGAACAAGTATTTTTATTTGCATACATTTTTATTTAATCTATTAAAATGATTACTTATTTACCTTTCTATATATAGCCTTCTTAACTAATCATTAAAATGTAATATTCAAATAAAAAAACAAAACACATGCAATCCAATACCTTTTTGCCTCCCCTTTAAATACTTTCTTTCTTCTCACACTTTCCTTCTCCTTTTTGTCTGTCCTGCTTACCCAGTATGGTCCCAGCTGTTCGCCATCTTCTTCACAGCTCCCAGAGGACAGCAGTGGGGACCAGAGAGAATCATGCAGCATGCCAAAACCATAGGATCTGGGCTCCAAAGCTACCCACTATTTAGTAACATAATAGATAGGGAGCAAAATCTTGTCCATCTTGTAATAATAATAATAAAAAATATATTTTAATAAGATACAAAAACATATACAGATAAACTTGCAAAACAAAGATAAACAGGTTAATTTGCTATAACATTTTAACCACAAGCTCAGATAATTGCTAGAATATTAAATGAGATTCGCATACAATCTATTGCAAATAATAACTATTTGCATACAATCTATTGCTAATAATAACTAATAAGTATCAATTAGGGCCAGCAGAATGGTGAAGTGACTTTAAGCAAACTTCCTGGAGTTCCGACGGACTCCAATAATTATGCGAATGAGTGCATATATGCGCGTGCGCGTTGTGTGAGCGACTACTGCAACCATATGATTGCAACCACGTTGTGAGAGTTAACCTAGTTTTACAGTGCCATCTGGTGTCTAGCTTTTGAATGGATTCAATATTTATTCATTTTCACAATATTTAAGAAGATGGAGAACTAGCACAGGGCTTTTTTTACTAGAATATTTTATCTCCGTACCATTCATCCGCAATTAACTACCCTTAACATTTTGAATATTGGCAAAAAACCTTTTTAATTCTGGCTTGAAAATGTAAAGCTGTGTAAAATCACTTTTTGGTTTGCTTGATGTGGGCGGGACTTCGTCAGCTGCAAATGTCTATTGGACATGCTTTGCTCTCTGTTCTCCAACAGTAACTCGCATTTTTATGACGTAAAACCGCTGTATGAAAAATGGCGGCCCTCTGTAGTGAGTTCGGAGATTTAGTACAAATTAAAAAACAGCTAATATCTGTCATATGCCTTTGCAAGGAAAGAGGACTTGTACATAGCGTGAAATGGTAGGACTTTGTCTAAATAGCTGACTAACTAGTAGTATCCTTTTTTATCCCCGGCCAAAGTTATTGCTTGCGCACTTCACCTTTTGCTAGCTAATGTAATATTCCACCAGAAGTTCGTATAGCTTGTTACCGTCTGATCACCAAATTTATAATGTAACGGTAGCTGATTTGCTCCCTAAACTGGTTGGTAGTTATTGTGTGATCTAATGTACCCCTGGGACTGGTAAATATCTAGTATTGTTGTTCTGACGTAGCTACATTAGATCACCCAATAACTACCAGGCATTGTGCCAAACAGTGCAAATCAAGGTTGATACTAGACTTACTTTACTTGCTCATAACGTAGTGTACCAGTTGTGTGATATAATGTCCAATGTTGATTTCATTTAGGGCATCCGAGTTGGCATTTGCTTTGGACCCCCTGCCCAAGAACGATTTGCCACCACCACCCACGTTTTCAGAGGTTTGTGTATGAACATTAATAACTCACTACGCCCGGCCAACAACTAAATCCGCCAAGGCGAATTAGCAGCTGAGCACCGAGGCTAGTGAACAAGGACGATGCCGATACAAAATCCCCAATGACATAATCTGCTCACAACCAAAATCCTTTGTAAATATTGCTTGCAAAAGTGATCATCTTGGATTACGGCATTATGGATATTGTCCTGTAAATAAAAGTTAATTATTAGATGTACCTAATTCTCTTTTTTAAAATGTATTTTCTACTGCAGGAGGATGCTGAAGACCTGGATGCACTTGGCCTGGCCAAGTCTTACTTTGATCTGAAAGAATATGATCGTTCTGCCTACTTTTTGAGAGGATGTCGCAGTCAGAAAGCATATTTCCTTTACATGTATTCCCGTTATCTGGTAAGTGAATGTTAGATTTTGATTTATTAGCTTTTTGTACAACAAAATCATAAAATTAATACACTTCCTATTATGTAGAATATGTAACAATTCCAACAACATAATCCCACACCAGTTATCAATTACCTCCTGTTTTATTTTGCACCCTAGTCTGGAGAGAAGAAAAAGGATGATGAGACTGTTGACAGTTTGGGTGAGGAGCCACGTTCTACATTATCCTGACTACAGCTATACTGAACTTAGTTTAAACTTAGTTTTCTGCTTTTTAATCCCATTTGACTGACTGGTTCTTTTCTTGTGTGTGTGTGTGGTGATTGGCTACAGGACCCTTAGAGAAAGGCCAGGTGCGGAATGAGGCCCTGAGGGAACTAAGGGTGGAATTGAGTAAGAAGCACAGTGCAGGAGAACTGGATGGGTTTGCCCTTTATCTGTAAGAACCTCTCCATTCAAACAACTTGTTTTGCTTAATCATAAATTAAGCAAATCTGGCTGCCTGATAGTTCTCTCATTGTACGGGTGTTTTGGTTTGTGTGTTTGTGTGTGAGCAGATATGGAGTTGTGCTGCGCAAGCTGGATCTTCTAAAGGAGGCAGTGGATGTGTTTGTTGAGGCGACCCATGCCCTACCTCTACATTGGGGAGCCTGGTTGGAGCTTTGTAACCTAGTTACTAATATAGAAATGGTATCTATAATTCAAACGTATCAACTTGCATCTTGATTTTTACCCTAAGTATTAACTGTTTTTTTATATTTTACAATATTTACATAGATGTTTTCATTGTTTTTAAAAAAAAAAAAATTATTACTCTATATTCAAGTTTTTCTCTTCCCTCCTCTTCTCAGCTAAAGTCCTTGTCTCTGCCAGACTGCTGGATCAGGGATTTCTTCATGGCCCATATGTACACAGAGCTGCAGATGATCAAAGAGGCCCTGCAGAAATACCAGAATCTTATTGAGGCTGGCTTCTCCAAGAGCACTTACATCATCTCACAAATTGCTGTTGCCTACCATAACATCAGAGGTTTGTGTTCTACTTTTGATTCACTCCTAAAGGGGGTATTCCATCTGGATCTACATGTATCATAAGGAATTTAACTAAATGTACTAAACTCATTTGTTACAATTTTTTCAGACATTGACCAAGCTTTGGCTCTCTTCAATGAATTAAGGGAACAGGATCCATATCGCATTGAGAATATGGACACATTCTCTAACTTGCTCTATGTCAAAGTGAGGAATTACCCCTGATACCATTATATTGGTTGTCCTATTGTCAAAAGACTGTATTGTATATTAGTCTAAAGTTGATGCCTTAATGCAGTGTCTTATCTACTTCTCCAGAGCATGAAGCCAGAGCTGAGTTACTTGGCTCACAATCTAGTAGAAATAGACAAATATAGAGTGGAGACCTGTTGTGTCATTGGTAAATATACATTTATATTGAAAATAGAATCTGCTAAGAGTCCTCTTTTAAATAAGCTAATTTAAATGCTATTCAACCACTTTTACTAGGTAACTATTACAGTCTGCGTTCCCAGCATGAAAAAGCAGCACTTTACTTCCAGAGGGCCCTCAAACTGAATCCACGTTGCCTTGGTGCCTGGACTCTGATGGGCCATGAGTATATGGAAATGAAAAACACCTCAGCTGCCATACAGGCCTACAGGTCCGACCAACAGACTTACCACAAACGTATATGTACACATTTTAGATATTACTTTCTTTTCTTGGTTTTATATAAAATTACAAGACCATTGTATCCTTATATCAGGCATGCCATTGAAGTGAACAAACGAGACTATCGGGCCTGGTATGGTCTGGGCCAAACCTACGAGATCCTCAAGATGCCGTTCTACTGCTTGTACTACTATAGAAAGGCTCATCAGCTCAGGTATGGCAGATTGTGGTGCAAAAGTATTTCTTAAACGATGAGGATGAGGGGTTGATGGGTTTAATTGGTGTCATTGAGAAATACTAAGTGGGAATTGTGACGAGTCAGTGCCATGTTTTTGTTTTTTTTCTGTCACAGACCCAATGACTCACGTATGCTGGTTGCACTGGGTGAGAGCTATGAGAAACTATCACAACAACTAGAAGCCAAGAAGGTGAGCAGCATTAATCCAGGTCTTCCCCATTGTATCACTGAAGGTTGACAGTTCAATAATCTATTTTTTTGTGTGTGTTTATCAGTGCTATTGGAGGGCTTACTCTGTAGGAGATGTGGAGAAGATGGCTTTACTCAAACTGGCAAAGTAAGATGCTTTAGGTGTATAGAAACGTGGGGCTTTTATGAGGCATTTTTTTAAAACTTGTTATTTGTATGTTGACAGACTTCACGAGCAACTGAATGAGTCGGATGATGCAGCACAGTGCTATATTATATACATTCGGGACATATTCTCCTGTGGGGTAAGCTGTAAACGTGTGCAAGTATAGGAGAGAAAGCTTGACGGAGACACTTTTGTTATGATATTTGCATTGCCGTTCAGATTTTCACTTACTGTACTGTGCTATTGTGAATTAATTTAAATGTAAATATATCTATATCTCTTTAGGAACAATTGGAGCATGCAGAGGTCAGTACGGCCCTTCGGTACCTTGGTCAGTACTATTTTAAGAACAAGCTGTATGACGAGGCCTCGCTCTGCGCTCAACGATGCTGTGACTACAATGATGTAAGTACTCCAGGTTATTACCTTCACTGGTTAGCCATGTTTAAGTACTATGACTCCCCCCAATATATTATACATGCTTATTCTTAATCCTGTTAAAATATGCTCCTTACCTATAGCAGTTGTTCTTTCCATCTGGATTTTATGTGCTTTCCAAGCAAACTACTCACTCCTCTATCATTCCTTCAGGCCCGAGAGGAGGCCAAGGCTCTGCTCAGACAGATCTCACAGGTCAGAGACCAGACAGAAACATCAGCCACTGACCTGTTTACTCCCCTGTCGAACAGCAACACTCCTGTTCGGAGAGTGTCTCCACTTAACTTGTCCTCGTTTACCCCTTGACGTACAAATCTGTTGTTTCAGAATAGCCAATGCCTTATGTACAGTATTCAGGGCCGTCATCGGATATTCTAAATTCTAAATATGTTTGTAAATATTTTCCATGCTGTTCAACATGTACAATGTATGTTATGTAGATGTGTGAAAGGAAATAAAACCAGTATGATTTGAATGTGAAAGTTTTTATTGAAATTACAATGCAATAATATTACGTTTTAACAATAGGACAAAAACTAATAAAATAGGCAGATATTTTCTATTTGCTCTATGATATTCAGATAGAAAAGGTGAAGGACAATACAATAATAGCCTTAAAAGCACTCGTGTTTTAGATTACCTCTTTCTAAACAGATTAGTTGTCCACATTCATACTGTATATACACATCTGATCATCCAAGAAAATTTCTTTGACAAAGATTGTCTAGAAAGAGAATCTCAATTTTCTTCACAACACAAACTCACTATGTGCAAGAAGATTTCAAGACAAACACAATTTGGACTGTAACATTGTATGACTGCACAAAGTGAATCATAATCAACGGATTTGAACGTGATCTTGAGATCAAAGTTCCTGAAGTTGACAACTCTGAACAATTGTTTTACAGATAAAGACAGAACCACAAACATGCCATAGAACATGGGAGAATAGATACCTTAATAACAAAAAGTTTCAAAATGCCACAAACCCAGGTATTTATAGATACTTATTTGGTATATCTGCATAATAGCCAGCTATACGGGCTACAAAGCTCCATATCAGTATTTGGACCTATAGCCACGCGGTGTGGGGCCTGGGCTGGAAGGTGGAGTCTGCTGGCGGGAGCGCAGAATGCGCGAGTAGGGTGTAAGGTTTGTATCTTCACACCCACGTGCCTGCCGACCTCTTCGAGCTGGAGTACAAGCGGGGAAAATGGAGCGAAAGAAAGGCCGTTTTTCTGGGGGCTGGTTCTCCGTGTTACTGGCTAACAAAGCCGCTCCACAAACCCTCTTCTTATTGGAACCGGGAGTGGCAGACACTGTGACACCAGAGGGGGGCAGCTGAGGTCGCTCAGCTTGCATCTGGGCCAGGCACTCTGCTTTCTTCCTCAGGTCAGCCTTGACAAGCTGCAGGCCGTTTTGGAGCTCGACCAGTGTCTGGTTCTGGGGCGGAGCAGGAGGACAGGCCAGCCAACAGGGTTAGAGAGGACCCAGGGGAGGGAGGGGAGGGTGAGTGGAAATTGTGAGGAAGGAATTAAAAGAGCAAGGTGCGAGGAGTGCAGCTTTAAAACAAAATCACCTATTGTTAGACCCCAATGTTTAGTTTTAAACCTGACTGTGTCAAGGAGCAGGTTAGTAAGAGAAGAAAAGAGAAGGGGAGACAGAGATAATTGAAAAAGTAATGGGTCCCATTGAAAGGGCTATCAAATAAACTTAAATATTTCACACTACTGAAACCAAGTGTTTACTACTAACTAAACCTCCGAACACAAACGAACCAAGTGAGAGATTTGAATGTCACAGATGAGTTTAGTGAAAGCTCAGTCATACCTGTTTGGCCAGTGTGTCATCTGCATTTGCCAGGGCTTGGCGCAGTTTCTCTCCACTTGTGTTCCTGCAGCAGGCTCTCTCTCCAGACTGCAGGTCCAAACCCAACTTCTGCAGGTCTAGACGCAGCTGGCGAACATTCTGTAAAAGAATGTACACTGAATCACTCTGAACGTCAGACGGATGAGACCTATGATTCTATACTTGGTCCTGCTCGAATGCTTAAAGTGTCTCGTTGATGTATGCCATAGTAGTGAATCTGGGGACACTGCTTAACGTTGTATCGCACCCAGCAGCACTCACCCTCTGGCCCTCCTCCAGTTTGCGGTCAGCAGTGCTGGTGAGGGTGCCTGTGGGACCTGGCAGTACCAGGTGCAGCTCCACTTGCCTCAGCTCTGTGGGACAGGGAAAACAGTCAGAAAAATTACAATAGGTGTTTTTTATTATTTTTTTCGTCAGCCCGCATTTACAATTCCTGAAAAGGTTAACCGGAGTAATTTTTCCCCCCAAAACACAGACTGTTTGTTTAGTCTAGTCAACGGTACCTTGTGTTTTGACCTGCAACTCAGCCCGGCACTGCTCCAGTTCAGCACGCAGGGAGCCAAGCTCAACTCCGGTGTTGGTGGCCAGCCGCTGAGAGCGACGCGGTGCCTCAGAGTCGTCCAGTGGAGGGAAAACTGGGACAAGATTGGGATTGGCACTGCTCTTTTTATTCAGGGCAGTGGTCAAGGCCTCAATCTGTTCATCGCGTTCCTGAGAAAGGAAGAGGTGCCTAAACGTAACTATTAAACCTGGACAGACAGCCCCAGCATTTATCTTCAAATAACCTAAAAACGACCTTTCCCACTCCCCTCCTCCTCACCTCCAGCTCTTGACTGTAGTATCTCCTCAGACTCTTCTGCAGGTTGTTGATCTTGCCCTCAAACCTCTCCTCCATTAGTGATCTCTGTGTTTCCAGGGTTTCACTATGAATTCAGCAAGCATCCCCAATAAGCCCTCTGACATCAAAAAGAACGAAGAGGAAAATGGATATCGATCTGTTGATCCTACCTGAAGTCGTTCTCCATGCGACCGATGACTTCCATCATTTCGGAGAACACTTGCTCCCTAATGTTGGCCTCCTGCACCTCCCTTTCCTCCCGCTGGCGCTGCACCTCAGTCTTCAGAACATCAATAGCCCGGAGCAGTGCCTATACACAACACATTCTGATGTCAGTCAACACCGTCTCGGTTCCTTTTTAACCGCCTCTCTGCATCAAGCACTGTCGGGATACCTCAGAATCAAACATCGTGATGTCTCCCTCTTCCTCATCGCTCTCCTCATCCTCCTCCACGAGGGTGCTGTTGTTGGACCGTGGCGCCGGCTCTCGCAGCAAGGACAGTATGTAGGCCACTCTGGTCTTAGTAGATGGTCCGTGGACCAACTAAGAGGGAAAGACAACACAGCCTTACAGTATGTTAAGCCCTGACACACAAACACACTCATCCACCTGAAACCAACAGAGCACAGCACACGCAGCATTGGAGGTTGTCATCCCTCACCTGGGTGGCAATGGCAGAGAACTTGAGGGCCTGTAGGGACTCGTCGTAGGTGGAGACGCAGGGGTTGATGTTGACCACCATGCTGGACTGCCCTCGGCCACAGAAGAAGCCCTGCAGGACTCGGGTCAGTTTACTGTCTCTGAAAGGTACCACCTGAGGAGGGCGCGACCTGGTCAGAGAACAAACAAGGAGTTCCTGGTTATAAAATACTAATAATGTGTACACTCCACAAAGGTAAACATATATTTGTGTGATTTGAGAACGTACCTGTTGCTCTGGTTGTGCCTTAGGGCTGCAATGCAGCGTCCCAAGGTGTGGAGAGAGGTGTTGATGTTGTTGGCCTCCTTCATCCTCTCCCCATTACGCTGGTCCTTACAGCGCTCTGAGCCAGCCAGGTCACACACAGACAGCCTGTAGATTGAGATCAGAGGAATAACCATCAACGTGGCTATGGGATCGCAACAAACACCCACTACGGTAAGACTGAAATTGTGAGCAGTCTGGAGGTCTAACGTACTCGCTGATCTGTGTGGCCTGGGCCTCCGGGTGGATGTGCAGCACACGGATAGAGAATATGCTGTGGCTGCAGAGGGCAAAGGGCAACACTCATTACTACACCAAAGCCAACAAAAAAACAAAAACAAAGGATGATTCCCGTCCAGTGGTTGAGTCTACCTGCGACTGGAGTTTTGGTTGATGTGGGTGCTGGCAAAGCTTTGGTTGCGGCGGCCGGCCCTTAGCACCTTCCAGGCCTCTTCTGCACTACGAACCTGGATCCAGGTGAGGTCTGTCATAACAGAAGGATAAGCATATCTTAAACTTAGTAAATTCAAATAAGTTCAAGAAAAACATTTATATTAATGTGACTGTTTCTTACTTTGCAATCAATATAGTGATTTACCTTTTACGTAAGGATTGCCCTGCTGGTCATCACTTAACCTCAGGGTGGCCCGTTTCCGAGGCTGCAGAGAGGGCGGAGCCTCAAGGAGGTCATAAAGAAACTCGTTGTAGATCTCGTAATAGGATACCCACACTGAGAACTGCACACCTTCCTCGAGATCCCCCCCGCCGCTGTGGGACAGGCTATCTGGCTCCAGACAAACACTGTCAGACTCTGCAAACAGAGAGGAAGAGGGGAAACAGAGGAAAACAAACACATTACATTTAATTCCAGGTTTCATTTGATGGCAATGCAGCACAGTTGATTTATATTTAATTGAGTGTAGACAACAATATTCCACATTAGTTTACTTGCGAGACAGAAATTGGGATAAATCATCAGTTATGGGACAGTCTAAATGATGTTGATATGCTCATGGGGGTTAATATCAGAATATGTTGTCAGAGACAGATCTCCATGGTATGGCTATGAGAATGGCTTCCTCACCCTCTAGCTGAGTGGCGTTGTGGCTGGTTGTAGAAAGTCCAGCGATACCGCTATCCCAGGTCGTACTATTGCCCCCTCGCCGTGAGGTCATAGCCCTGTCCTGTTATGGACACAAGCCAAGTGAGCGTAGAGATGAATATTTGTCTTAAAACTACTGTTACTTCCAACAAATAATGGATCAAACTGCCAACCAATCAAGCAATTCTGGGTAACAGTTCTTTCTTCACCTCTTTGAGCAGAGAGTCTCTACGAAGCTCCTCAGCTCTGACTTCTGTGGGGTTCAACTCTTTGATATCTTGGTACAATACAGGCTTCAGGTTCATGGCCCCATAGAGACGGCCCTGAAGTTTCCTGAACACAGAGACCAAAGCTCTGGGTAGAAGGCCAGCCTCTCGTCCCACACCTGTTGGCAACAAGTCACATCAGTGCCTTGTTTCAAAATTGAGCTAACACTGCCCTTAACTACACCATGCAATAGAATAAACATAACATTCATATTTAGAGCTTTTTGTAACCTACCCTGTATAGTGTAGGTCTTCCCAGAGTTGGTGACACCATAAGTGTAGAGGAGCCTATTCTCGCCACGGAGCACATCTTTTACCATCTCCTTCATGGTGCTCTCATAAAATTCCTGCTGTGTTGTTTCCGAGTTGAAGATCTACAAATAACACCAATTTAAGTACAATTTTATTTAACTTAAGTATAATTGAATTACATTAGTAAATTAGTGTCAATGTCATAACCACAATTTCCCTGAAGTTTTGAAAGTGCATTTACCTGAGAGAAAGTAAACTTGTGCATGCTCTGGGAGATTCCCCTTTCTGCATTCTTCATGTTCAATGAGTCCTTGGGAGCTTTGAGGATCAGGGTCTCCTCATTTTGAACAAACACACAACCCTATAAAAAGCAGATCGAGAATTAACTCTCAAGACCATGATGGTGTAGGTTGTAATATGGATATAAGGAAACCACAGTACAGTATTGTGCTTACCAGTTCCTCTCCACTTGCTTTCTCTATTTCAGTAAGAGGTCGGATGCGCAGATAAACCTTTACTTTATCTGTATTGGCTTCATCAATACTTCCTTGTTTAGGTAATGCCATCTTTGATGCTCGCTTCTAGCAATAGAAAAAATTTATAAAAATGTTTTAAGTAAAAAGTGATGACCAAGTAATCACCAAAGAAATTATGTTACGGGACATAAATTTTGTGTTAAGGACACCATTTTGTTTATCTGTTGTGTATGTTTAATGCACTAACTAAAATATTGTAGACTCCTTTGATGCCAAATTACAATTTGATTTTATCATGTTCAAAGATCTTCTCAATATGCAGACATTTCACAGAAATGCTTGATATAAATAGCCCTAAGAGACTAAAGTGCTTGAGTGAAATTCAGTTACTATTGTATAAAGTTAACATACATCATGCTGTGTGACAATTTTATTGAAATGTGAGTTTCCAGCCCACTCAACAGCTTATCCATAAGAATCGATATAGCCTATATATACACACACCTTTGTATATACCTTTGTATAGCAATATCTCATTAATGAACTAACAATACATTTACACATGCATTACACACACATTAATATTCACAAACACATTACCACTATCAAGGAGAGTGGACTTTCAAGTCCTGGAGAGATAATCGAGATCTCGGGTAGTGTGACTCCATCGAGACGTGGTCCCGCTAGGTCTGCTGCTGTGGACTCAAACACACCAAAGCCCTCCTCCTCGTCCGACATTAGTCCACACGGTGATGCCAGAGTCAACGCCATGCTGATCTGTGTGGAAATGAAATAGTTAAATTCAAACACAGGTTTGGATCCATAGGGAGGGAAGTCTTAGTGTAACCAAAAATATAAATACCATTGAGACAGTCTACATTTTGAAAAGAAAAGAAAAAAACATAGAACAAAGCAAATGAAAATGTCTGTTTTGTTTGACCTGTTTTGTTATGTAATGAACATGAATAATGTAACGTTAACCTAGCTGTCAGTAGTTAGCATAACCTCATTTTGGCCACACCGACTGTGGCTAGCTAGCTAATGCTCACGATTCAACAAAATCTTGTATGGATTAGACGATGGAAAACTGTTTTTGAAAACTTTCCATTTGCGTATGCAAGTTACCTTGCTATGTGAGCTAAATTCTGATAAATGATCGGTTAGCTAATGTACAGTGCAGTGTACTGCACAAGTACTAGTAGTACTATCCTAGCTATCAGGAAAGTTACAGGAACGAGCACAATAAATAAGCCAAGCCCAGGCCACCTTAAAAGTCGAAAGAAATATTAAAATGCGACGTACCTTGCGCCTGAGATGTTATTTCCACAAAATATACTTGCTTGAGGTGAATTACCCTATTTTAATCAATCGTCTTTTCACTTGAGCAAAAACTACAGCGCACCAGCTCGCTAAAATAGTACTTGCTTTGTCAAATCTACACCTGGCTGCCGCAGTACAACACAAACACTTACCAATTCAAACGTCGCGCTCCGCGTGCATAACCAATCACTGATTGGATAAGGTTGCCCAGATGGAATCCAATAAGCTTAAAGCATACATTTCTGCCATCGTTAGACTAGAAACATTGTATTAAATATTTTTGACAATGATGAATGTAATAATATTAGGCTACAAAGTGTCATTCATGTACGCTATTAAGTAATAAAAAAATACTGTAAACTGGATTTGCATTTTAAATCACTCTCTACCCTTGCTGTCAACAATGTAGAGTGAACTTGGTTTTAATTTAGTAAAACGTGCAAGTTTGGTCAGTAAAGCGTTATTGTTTTGTAACCACTTATGGACTTATTTAATTTTGAGTTTTACGTCAAAATTATTTAGAAACTTTACCCTCTAAAAACAAGCATTAACCAACCTTTCATTGATTCGAAGAACTAAAAAATGTTATGAACGTTCTTGTTATTTTTGTGCTGCAGTTTCAGGTAATAATAGATATATTGTATTTTGAAGGGGTGTCTAAATCGTTAAAAATAAAGGGGCGTGGGGGTGTTGTACTGTGGAGGATGCGGGAATTGCTCTAAGCGACACAAACTAAGCTATGTAGCCCGATTCATTGCAATTAATCTGAATCTCTCTGAAACCTTGCACGTGCATACCTTCATGCATACAATTGAAAAAACTAACTAAGAAAAAGTTATTACAGCTATTTTCACAACGTGGGTACTTGTTCTTATAGACCTTTAAGCTACGCCACAGTGTGCAGTGAAGGCAACCTGGGGTTGAGTCAGTCAGTGAGTGGGAGGGTCCAGTGATTACTGCAAGAAGATGGCGAGCGGGGTGGGGAGTAAGTAACATTCGTTCGCTTGTAAATTATAAACTAACGTTGAATCGTTGATTTATGATTGACAGATTTGTAAGATACCAGCTTTGCATACCAACTTGTAACAAACACTTGTGCAACGAAAGGATGTATGAATGAGTCATGACGTACTATGGTGTAACCTACCATCCACAGTTGACAGCTAGCTAGCTCAGTGTATGGAAACATGGAAACATTGAAAATCAGCGAGTTGGCTAGATGGTTTGCTTACTGCATGTGCTCTTTAGAATAATTCTATAAACAACAGATTTTTGTTCCAGTGCTAATAACTATTTCACACGCAAGCCATCATGAAAGTCAGATGACATGTCTCATAGTCTTCATATACTTCAAGTCAACATGAGTGGGCCTGAAATCATGGCGTTATTTGAAACTGCAATATGTCAGGCCACTGGATCTTGTGCTGCCAATCTATCACAGCAATGCATATCAAAGAAATGCTTTCAAAATGCAACTTAATCAATGCTCTCCTATGATCCCCAACATCTACAGAACACAAACTGATCACCATGGGGCCCACTGAGCCATGGTCAGTGAGGGAGAAGCTGTGTTTGGCCACATCTGTCATGAAGAGTGGAGACCAGAACTGGTATTGCATTGTGTTGCTATTCTCTATATTCTATAACATATTCTAGACATTGTTTATTGGTTGGTATGTACATAATTGATGAGAATAGTATTTTTATATTTGAAGAGGCTTTATTTTGATTTAATTAACAGGGTGTCTGTTAGTCGTGCCATCAAACCATTTGCAGAACCCGGGCGACCGCCAGACTGGTTCTCACAAAAGGTAGGAAGTAGTCAGTAATTTTGTAAACACCCTGGTGAAGTAGATATGTTGGCAATGTGGCAACTAGCTCGTCAATAAAATACTGTTGTTTTCATTTATGCATTAATTTCTTTATCTTTCCATACAAATAGGCATTTGTTTTTATATTTTATGTTTTATTGTGTAATTGTTTAGTAATATGTTGTTTATGATCAGAATGTTCTTCTTTTTTATCATCAGCACTGTGCTTCCCAGTACTCTGAGCTTCTAGAGACAACAGAGGCCCCAAAGTGAGCACCCAGCAGATAGTTTTGGCTTGCCTGTTGTTGTTATTATAATGTAAACTGTTGCGCTGCTACTATACAGTAGATTATTGAGTTGCTAAATGAGTTGCATGGTGTTCTATGCTCAGGCGGAAGCGTGGTGAAAAAGGTGAGGTGGTGGAGACAGTGGAGGATGTCATCGTACGCAGGCTCACGGCGGAGAGGATTGACGAGCTGAAGAGGCTGATCAAAGACACACAGGAGAAGCATAGGTACATATTGACAGTTTAAATACTTAAAACGTAAAGGAATGAAAACGATGTTACAGTATTTATGCTGGTAGTGTGAAAGTATGACATGTTCATGTTCTTTAAGATAATTCAAATGTTGGTTTGGACATTTCCCTAAAAGGGGTATGTTTTGTTAGCTTTTCTTATGAAGCCAGTCTTTACTGATTTCAATACAAATGGTGTAGTTTTACTGTTAACTGAGAAAACTCTTTTTATGTTTTAAAAAAAAATTATGTTTTTATGTTTTCTTTTGTTTAGGAAGCTGAAGAGAGAGGCTGAACTGATTCAAGCTGGGAATCTTGATTCACAACTGGAAGAGTTATATGGAGAGATAGTCCAGTAAGAAATGACGGTCCATTCTTCCTTTACTTACCTCCTTTTTTAGTAACATCGTACATAGTACTAACATCACAACATGTTATGGAATGTTATGATTATTTGTATGTTTTAGGAAGAAAAAACAGGAGGAGGAGGAAGCAGAGTTGAAAAGAAAGGCCACAGATGCAGCCTATCGGGGTAATCTCATTCTGCTTCTATTCTAAATTGAATTAGAATAGATCATGATTTGCATTTAATAAGTAAAGGCAAAACAAAAGTTTAAATTTTCTTGCTAATCAATAATATTCATGGAAAACTGAGAACAATTCAGCCTGCTTCATCCTGCTGTCCCTACGCCCCCTCCAGCCAGACAGGTGGTGAAGAACGCTCCAAAACGAATGCCAAGTGTGACTGTACGCTCGCCCTCAGGGTGCAGCTCGCCAAGTCTCGAGTTTTCTCCAGTTGACACACTGCAAGGCATCACTGACGACCCCAGCTCCTCCTTGAGTGTGAGTCCCTGTCGCCTAAAGGGGGGACTGGGGCAGAGACTGGGTAGGGACACTTAGAGAGTTGATCAGGGTTCCAATATCTTGAAATAGTTACAAATATTTACTATTACCGTGTTATACACATGGTCCCTTTGACCTTCGCAGGTGTCTGCGGGGTTTATGCCCCTGACTGAAACCTGTAGATCCGGGGCTGGAGATGTTGGCCTAGGGACTCTTCTCGAAGACTGCCCACAAAAAAAGATCCTGGGTCAAAAAGCTACTCCACCACCGTCTCCCCTCCTGTCTGAGCTACTAAAGAAAGGAAGCCTTCTACCCACAAGTCCAAGACTGGTACTCATCACAAAAGTTACTTTCTCTACACTACTCTTAAAAAGAATCTAAAGCACTTGCGTGCAATTTTTGGTATGGATCCACATATTTGACTACATTTAATTAAGGTGGTTTTCTTCACCTATTCTAATTAAATGTACTAATAGTAAGTCACCTCGGATAAAATAGAGTGCCAAATGACTGTAATGTAATTCCTCTGTACATTTCCTGTTCTGTAAGTCACTTGTTTAGCTACCAGGTAAGAACAATTACACTTTGTTGAGGTTGATATGAATACAGACACAATGTCGTGTCAGAGTTGTGAATATTTAAACACTATTTTTCACTAACATTTTCTTAGACCTCTCCCTAAAAATGCCATCTGCTTTTTGTGAGGCCATCATTGTAAATATAATCTATTTCTTCAAGTGCCTAGTTGCCTAATGGTTACATTAAAATACATGTTTTCCATCTCAGGTTATAGAGGGGGATGGGACGCCGAGTAATATGACAATAGCACATGACCTACAGCTGACGGCACCTAGTGTACCTGGTTCACAAGCAACAGGTAAATAAAAGATAGATGTCTTAACAAGCCAACGTTCCAAAAGAATCATGCAACTTAAATTAATCATATTTATATTTTTAATGTCACATGTTAATATCAATGCATCACAAACCTCCCTTTCAATGTTTGATTAGCTTTATGTGTATTATTTTGCAGCTTTTTATTGCTATTATTATTATCATCTGGGGAGAGTGGCCTCACAATACCAGCCCTCAATGTTGTTATTTGGCTCTAACAAATTAACTGGATTGCTGATGAGGCGTCTTAGTAGAAATTAGTTTCTCTGTTTGAATGTGTGAATGCCTGGGTTCTAGGTGCTCCAACGCTGTCACGTCTGTTGGAGGCTGGGCCCACCCAGTTTTCCACCCCTTCAGGCACTCTGGCTTGTCCTGACATGTGCAGTGCTACCCCATCTGCTGCCGCTCCCCCTGCTATGGACTTCCCAACCTCGCTCAATACAGGTGTCCCCCTCTTTCTTCCTCACTGCCACTGCTTTTCTATTGATCAGTGCTCATGCCTCAGCCAACATGTCTTCCCTTTCTCCTTGCCTGTCATTTCATTGTCTGGCATCTGAAGCACAGAGACAGACCAGCTAAATGTTTTTCACGTTATAACACTTTACATTTCATCTCTTAACCAACATGAATCAGCTCATCTTTGTTACAAGGCATTTTGTGTGTTTACAGTACACAGCTACTACTAAATTGGATGTTGCACTTTATTTTTATCATATAGGCTTGCTATCCAGGTATTTGATTAAAGATTATATTTTTTGGGTGGGGAATATGCATACTCTTATGTGTCTCTAGAGGAAGATGAGATGGGGTCATCATTGCCCGCAATGTGTCAGTCAGTCAATGGAAAGGGGAAGACCCCTGAGCTCGGCGAAAACGATGTAGTGACGGTGTCTTACATGGGGGATGAACTGGATTTGGAGACTGTTGGGGACATCATCGCCATTATTGAGGATAAGGTGCTGCCTGTGCAAGCAATACCGTTTTCTTGATACAAGAGTAATTCAATTTTAAAAAATAATACAACCTTACACATTTTTGATCCTCATCAATCTTTAGACGTTGATGGAGTTTAGGTCAAGTCCAGTTGAAACTGAAGACTCTGACCACTCCTTGTACAGGATGATGACCATGCTGAGGCTCTAGATGCAGCTGCAGTGGAGGCAGCTTTGTCCCTATGTGAGGAGACTGGCCATGCCCTGTCTAGTCCATGGGAGTCAGGGCCGTTTAAGTCCCCTGAGGCTGGCCCTGCTGTGTCCCATCTTTCCTCTCTGAACAGCAGCTTGGAGGGGAAGAGGGAAATGCTGCAGATTCGAGGTGCGACTTCCACTCCGTTATCTTCATGTGATGGACAGATCTGCTGTACCTCGGCATACCCCCTGAGCCCCAACAGCCTTCCTGCTTCCTCGCCCTCCTTATGCTCTTTAGGGATGCTGGAGCACACCAAGTCTGGAGTCCTGCTGCAGCCAGACGCACTAAGAGTAACCAGGGAGGAGGGGCATCAGGGAAGCCCCATCTCACTCCATACAGTCATCAAGTGCGAGAGGGAGGAATGGACACAAGAGGGATGTGACACACCGTGTGCAGGTATTTGCTCGCCTCACCACATGCACATACTAGAAGAACCTAATGTATGCATATCTTTCCCAATAATTTGTGACCATTCATAGTATTCTTTACCTTTTTTCCAGAGACCTTATTAGAACATGGAACACTGATAGAAAGGCCCTCCAAGGTACATCTCCCATCAGGCACATGGCTAACGTTGTTCAAGAGACATTGTTGCACCCCAACTTTCCAGAGAAATATGATTGTATTTAACTGAATCAACTTCTGTAACGATTTGCAGGAGGTGAAAAAGGAGGAAGGGGTGAGTGATGGAGAAGAGGAGAGTGCATCAGAGAACAGAGAGGGCTTGGAAGGGGAGGGGTTGGAGGACTGTGGAGGGGATGAGGATGGAGCAGAGGCCTATTTGTCAGAGCCAGAAGGGGAGACAGAGCTGGATCCCCCGGCCAGTGAGAGTGAGGACGGCTACAGCTTGCACACAGCGTCCTCCTCTTTGCAGCTCCATACCACAGCCGAATCCATCCCTAGCAGCCCTGCCTCATCGCAATTGTGAGTAACTTTTGAAGCAGTTAAACATTTTAGCACATTTCAACACAAGTATAAGGAGCTCCTTTTCTCTAGTAAACAATGTATTCACCTTGATTTTGACTTTTATGTTATAGCTCTATGTGCAGCGAAGACCAGGAGGCCATCCAGGCTCAGAAGATCTGGAAGAAAGCCATCATGCTGGTGTGGCGTGCAGCAGCCAATCATAGGTTTGAACGTTTAAGGTTATGAAAAAAACACTTCAGATCGAGCTAGCTAATTTCCTCCTGGCCCTTGGGAACTTTGTTAAGCACAGAACTTTCCAGAGCACTTTAAATATTAGCGGTTTAAAATATGTTATTGGAGATTTGCATGTTATGTTATTTAGATGTCAGACATTTAGTTGCCATTGGTTTCTTTTTAGGTATGCCAATGTTTTCCTGCAGCCAGTAACAGATGAAATTGCTCCAGGGTACCATAGTATTGTGCATAGGTGAGTACTGGGGGCTGTTTTTCTTCCTTTTGTGATGGTGTGACATGTGCGGATGTTAGAGGTTCAACAATTAGATTGTGGTATGATGGTATACATGTGCAGCCAAAATCTAAAATAAATTACGCCAATACGTGATTAAGAGCAAAAGAGACAGTAAACAACCATAGCCATTCTACTTTTATTTCATGCATTGACTTAATTAGAACAAAATGTAAAAACAAACTGGTAAAAAACTTAATTTATGCTGACAATAATTTCACATATACAGTGGGGGAGATTGTAATCAACACGTCAATGTTTTTTTCAGTTATCATATTTTGAATACAACTATTCGCGAGATTTTGACCATTTATTGATATTAACTCAAACTACACAGATTAAATACAATTACTATTCTGCCCTAAATACACAATATCACTCATTTATCATAATGTCATGTGTGTTCCTACATTGACGAGCCTTTCACCCTGGCTTACTGCTTTAATATCTCCCTGCCTTTTCCCATTCAATTCAGACCCATGGACCTGTCCACCATTAAAAAGAACATAGAGACGGGTCTGATCCGCACTACAGCCGAGTTCCAGAGGGACATCATGCTGATGTTTCAGAATGCTGTCATGTACAACAGCTCGGACCACGACGTGTTCCACATGGCCCTGGAGATGCAGCGGGATGTTCTGGAGCAGATCCAGCAGTTCCTGGCCACGCAGCTCATCATGCAGACCTCTGAGTCGGGAATCAGCGCCAAGAGCTTGAGAGGCAGAGAGAGCACTCGCAAACAGGACTCCTCTGACAAGGTGCTTTTATTGGGACTGTGGGCCCAGGTAGCACATCTCTCACAACTGCAGTCCGCTAGTTTGCTCAACTATTGACCTTTAATGTTAACTATAATTGTCGACATTGATCTTTCCGGTGGTTGTCTTTACTGAAGACCAGATTCCTTACAATTACCTGGTCTGGGGCATAGAATAATGTTTTTATTGCTAATAATATAATTTCAGTTTTATAATTAATCAGTTTTTATAAGTCAGATTCACTGTGAGAAGCTAAAATAGCTTCTTTATTTTACGGAATATAGATAACTAAGTATTATTATGAGAATACTGAATACTAAGAATAAAAAAAAATAATGACATTTACCTATTTCTCCTTTTACTGAGGACCGCCTAGGAACCCCTCAAGTCCCCTCCCACCCCCTTAAAATCAACATTGCTAACTCACTTTAGTTTGCCATATGTTCATCCCATTTCAGCTGTCTGTTTGCCAGGTTTGTGTTTCCTTTCTTTTCCAAATCTTCTGACCCAAATTTTGTCTATATTTAGTTTGTAACAACTAAATAAAAACAATCTGTACTAGTGGTACAGGACATACTCAAAGAGTCAAATAAAAGATATCAGCAACAGGCTTTATAAGTTTTACCAGTATTGCTTCTTGTTATTGGTCCATATGTTAGTATTTCTCCATCTCTAAACATTCAGATTATCCACTTGTGTTTATCCTAGTTGGCTTGATGTTGTCACACTAAAGACTACCAAAACCAAAGAGTACTGTTTTGCCAAAAATATTCTTAGTAATTTATAAGTAGGATAAATAGATACTTTAGTATCTATATATTTTGTAACTATTGCTCAGTAGAGTATATATCTTGAAATGAATACAAAAGCAGCTTCGATATGAAATGAATGTATGGTTTGTGCTCACAGAACAGCTATTTTTCTTTTCTTGACTATTGTGTGTCCTACTACAACCCTGTTGCAGTTTTGTGACTGTTATATCCCTCTCTGAATCTCTTCTTTGTCCTCTCACAGGACAGTGTCCCCATGGCCTCCCCTGCATTCCTTCTTTCTCTCTTTGTAAGTACTCGGCTTGCTGCCCGACTTTGCAAACCCTTTTTCCTTCTCTCTTACACAAACACACACTATCAGACAGATTAGCGGTCAGGCTTTTAACTATATAATCAGAATCATAGGGCTCAGTCATACCCAATCGAATCTATTTTTATGTGACGTCTGTTGTTCTGTACAGGATGGGGGCACCAGAGGGCGCCGTTGTGCCATCGAAGCTGATCTCAAGATGAAGAAGTGAGCCGATAGAAAACTGATCTATTTTCACCATGGTCATTCCGAATTTGGGTATCATAATAGCTGACACCACAGCCAGAGTACACTTTATTTTCTGTAATTTGTATTCAACATAGCATGTCCTTGCTAACAGTGTGATAACAGCAACGATTTCATAAAAAGTTGTAGAATGTCAAAGTCAATAAGACAATGTTCAAGTAGTCTAAAACTGATAACCTCTGAAACTGACGAACCCAACAGGATTAGCTCAATCCGTCACAAGGTCTCATATTCAAATTGTGTAAGAAATCAGAGGATGCCTGATTTTGGCGCATTACACTATGTGGCAAATAACATTTACAATGCCATATGTAGCCTACCATTACATGTATGTAATATGTGTTCATAAAATGTATGGTGTTTATTGAATTTGAACATAATAGATTACTCAGGCATTGAGATGTGTACCACAATGAGGGAATAGCAGGCCAATGAAATGTGCATGCGCAGTTGCAAAGGTCTTTTTAAATAATCCGTAGAAATACAATTTGCAGAATTCACCAATTTGCATGCATCAGGATTCTTTGAACTGTCCTGAACTGTCTGCAATTTGTTTTGTTAATGATGCTCTACTGTATGTTGATACACATTTTGTACATAATTATTAAAGCTAATGTTGAATGTCTCGATATATTTTAAAGAGGGGGTTATAACCCACTCATCAACAGTTGAATAATAAAACTGTCAAGATCTGAATTACAAAACATGAGAAGAAACAAGTAGCTGAATAACATTTTATTAAGACAGCTCAAAAACGCTTTCATTTTAATAAACTGGATACAAAGTCAAACGGTGACATTGTAAATTACTAAATGATAAATCTGGTATAATAATGTATTCCATCACTAGCCAAATTTAAGCATCAGTGGACAAAACAGCTGACATGACAACTCAATCCACATGATCTGACATGAGACGAATCGTCACACTGAACCTACAGTATTTAGATTGATTCAAAATTTGTAAAAGCATTAAATAACAGTTCAATATGTTAAATATATGGGTGTTCATCACACAGACATAATGCACTGCAATTAGCAAGCATTTTTGTGCAAGAATAAAGAGGTGACCACCAGTTGGGCCTAAGTCAGAGGCATTTCACTGGTAAGCATGCAATGGGGGTAAGGTCATGGGACGGCAAGTTTGGTAAAACGAAAAGAAAACCCCACTACAAAAGTGCTTCAAATTAACCTGAAATCACAGTACCAACAGAATGACTACAGCAAAGCCATTTGTGGCAAACTCTTACCAAACTTCATCAATGCAAAAAGAGATCGGTTTTCTGTCTAGGAACAAACTGATCCACAATTCAACTAGAGACAAATAGCTTACTGTTGGCTTGCCAGGCGATCTGTTTTCATGTAGTCAGTGGCTCTCCGTTATAAAATAACATAGACTTCATTGTGTGCTAAAAATTACATTAGTGTACGTAGCCTTCGACATGTCTTCATACAGAATCTGAATATGAAAAGGTAACACTGGTATAACACTTTATCTCCTATCATTAAAATAAATATGCTCATTGCTCAGCACAAAACAAACAGTAAAATAAATTAGTTAATCACAAATTCTATAAATGTTTCAACAGGTGAATAACATAGAATCAACAAAATGTGAACCCTATCTTAAAACCTGTAAAGCAAGCCCATATTCCTTAATGTAAGGAAAAATAAACTCGGCTCTAGTACATCAAAACAACGATTCAGCAGCATAGCTGACTTTTATGCTGTTATCAACACACAGCCAGGGTTGGCAGCTTACATGTACCTTCATTCTTCCTTCCAAGAAGGAGAGAAGGCACATTGTTTCTGTTTCTAACGGATGTTTGGCTGCACCAGTCCTTTACCCAATGAAACATTTCATTATAAAGGTGACCTAAATTAAATAAACAGTGGTGTACTACAGAAGATACAGCAGGAAAACAAATGCCTCAAACTTGTCTTCCCTCACTCGCCTCTTGCTCGCCCCACAAAGCGATATAGCTTGTCACAGTTGTCGAGCTTCATTGACTCTGCCTTCTGCTTCAGCCTGTCATCTCGATACAATGTCCCAAGGTTTGCCAAATCGGACTCTAGGGAGGAGAATGGAGAAATACATGTCAGCACCTACATTTACCCTTGACAAATAAAGCAAACTGGTAGGTTCAGCATGCTCTGTATTGTATGTCATGACTCACTCTGCTGTTTCTCCTTCCAGCAGCTGCTCTGGAGGTGCTCAATGTAATCACTCTCTATGGTCTTTTCCAGCTCTTCCAGGTCAGTCCCACGGTATTCTTTCTGAAAGCCTTTATCTACATAGTAAGGAACACCCAGGTTCTGTGTATCCCTGGAGACCACAAGACCCATCGCCCTGAAGGAGACAAAGAGAAACGTTATCTATAGAGTTGTGAAACTCCATTAACTGTTACTATAATGAAGTGGTGAGGATTATAAATAGGGCTGCTACCAACGACTATTTCTCTTTTGATTAATCTATCTCGCCTATCGATTAATCTAAACAATTAATTATTTCTTTATTTTTTAAGAGCAAGAGAGGATGGGGAAAAAAACCAAATACATAATAATTAATAATAAGGGCAGCACGGTGGCTCAGTGGGAAGCACTATTGCCTCACAGCAAGAAGGTCCTGAGTTCAATCCCCACCTGGCCCAAGGGCCTTTCTGTGTGGAGTTTGCGTGTTTTCCTCGTGTTTGCGTGGGTTTCCTCCGGGTACTCCGGTTTCCTCCCACAGTCCAAAAACATGCAGGTTAAGTGGTGACTCTAAATTGTCCGTAGGTGTGAATGTGAGTGTGAGTGGTTGTTTGTCCCTATGTGTTGGCCCTGTGATAGACTGGCGACCTGTCCAGGGTGTACCCCGCCTCTTGCATTGTGTCGGCTGGGACAGGCTCCAGCCCCCCCGCGACCCTGCATAGGATAAGCGG
>JAVQIZ010040170.1:0-12364 GCA_036023535.2 Galaxias brevipinnis | reverse complement strand
CAGAGGTTGCCCTCTAACGGGTTACACCCCAGTGTGGTCGCCTATTCAGAGCGCTAGAGCAGCGTCCACTAGGTCTCTGTATGACCTGAGGTGGTGTGTGTTTGAGTACTGGTGTGAGGGGCGACACTGGGCACTGGCCATGGAGGCATCTGTCATCACTACAGGGCCCAGTAGGGTGCCCGTCTGGAGCAGCGCTCTGTCCCACCACGCTGCCAGCGCCAAAGCGCAGTGGTTAGTGACCCTCGGGGATAAATCCAGTCTCCTCGCGGGGTATAATACTCAGTACAATACTTGTATTGGAAAGCCTGCATGTGGAGGAGACCCAGTGGGACTACTGCCGTCATGGAGGCCATGAGCCCCAATGGACGCAGACACGTCCTGACCGACACCCGTGCGCCCTGGCCAAAACTGGTCAGACACTTGTAAAAGGTCTGGGCGTGGTCTCGGGAGAGAAAGGTGCGGTTCGGAACCCAGCGGATGGTTATTCCCAAGAACGTAATGCACTAGGAGGGAACCAGACAGTTCTTGTCGGGGTTCAACACGAAAGTACAGGTCAATGCGATGCTCTTGTCTCTCCCTACTTAAGCAACTTGTCTTACTTTTGGTGTATTCTCAGACCGTTTACAGGTGTTAACTTTTCCCAGTCACAAGAGCAGATCTGTGGCCTCATTTATCAAAAGGTTGCGTACAGGTAAAACAGTGTGCACGCACGCCCCACGCCGATTTCCCTTTTACAAATCACAATCCACTTGATGTTCGGTACACCTGAACGCACGTTTTGTCCCATCCTTTTAACGGTCTCAGTTGCCTATAAATAGTCAGTGAAACGGCTGTAATTCATATTAATTTATGCTGGCTGACCAATGGCGCAACACTTTCATGAGTGGTTATTTTCTTGCAGACTCGTTCTGTTGGTAGCTTTTTGCGGGTGCACTGTGGTTGCGTCCCAATACCCAATACCCATACTAGCAAACAATATAGTAAGCCAGAAAAAGATTTGGTATGTCCCAATACATAGTATGTCAAATGTAAGCCAAAAATACCAGGATGTCCTGCTACATCCGGTCGCATTTTACAGTATCCTGACAAGCATACTTTTCTGGCTTTTCTGACCCACAATGCTCTGCGAAGTGGGAGCTACTTAACATCGACCCTCCGCACCGATGGAGCACCAACAATTTTTAAAAATGAGCGCTACGGACTGCGATGGATGTCATGACAAAGTAGTATGTCCCAATTGTATGCCTACTTTAAGCAAAAGTACATACTTTGAAAGGGCAGCTGCAGTACCTACTAAAATAAAAAAGTAATAGTATGCTATTTCAGATGCAGCGCAAGTTTAGTGCTGCAGACATTAATTGCTAGCCCATGTCTACTGGTCTATTCCCTCCGGTCAGCTGTTGCTGAGATATTGATGACAGATAGTGTGGCTCCTCAAAAACCGATCTCTTCCCTAGCTTGCTCACATCTCCCTCTCTCTCTCTCTCTCTCTTGCTCTATCTTGCTAGCATCCTTTTCTTCTGCATTTTATTGCCTGTGCTGTGTATGTCTTTAATAAACCAAATGAAACTGTGCAATGCATTGTGACGATCCACAATGCATTGCAGAGGCCCTGAGAGCCAGGTCGTAACATGCATACTAAATGTTCTAATTGGAATTTGCCTGAACTAGCTGGATTGGATGTTGCAACCTCCCAATAAAACATGTGCACACACGTTATACATTTACGCATGCACAACATTGTTACATACAGCTCTAAAATTTTAAATGACTAATTTAATTTTGCAACACCAGGATTAACATTCATTGGATTTCGTATTGTAGAGTTGTCGAATATATTAAACATTAGAGACATACCAGAATATGCAAACCCAACAGGTTTAATTTCTGCTGGGGCCTATCTTCCTTTAATGTTGAATATGTCGAAGTTAGAATCAGGATATACCAGGTCTAAGATGTGCTAAAAAAACTGCATGGATATTTTAGGAATATTTTATTTGCAGTCCATTTAGATCTTTGCTTCAATGAGAAATCAATTGGAGATTGTACTTTTGAGAAGGTGGTTTCCCTCATCAAATAAAAACCAAAACATTATAAGTGACAAGATAATTTGAAATCCAAAATATACAGTAAATTCAATGATTTAGATTAGACTACTGTATTTGGAAGAACCGGCTCAGTGAAAAGAATCGAGCTGTAGTGTAGGGCTACATCAATAATGATTTCAAGATTTTTTTATCGCGTGCAGACTCCAGTGGTTCATTGAACAGTCGGAGACGATGTTGGTTTCACTTTAAGACTGACAATTAGCTCTTGCTCTAGCTTTAGGAATCGCCGAATCGCCATTGTTGGGTTCAGCACAGTGATGAGTAGTGTAGACTGGGGCGTCCGTTGTTAAAAGGCTGTCTTTAAGAAATACATCGAGGTGCAAAACTGCGGAGTTTTATGAGAATATTGTAATAATCTATTGTTATCAGGGGCGATATCCTCCGGAAGCTGAGACTACACGGCGCGTAGAGACACACCTGCTTTACTAAATAGTCTCAACCCAGCCACGTTCTATTGGAAATTCCAACATTATACCTTTTGAGGTGAACTAGATGACTGCTTTTATACAAATAAATCAGCAATTCAAGTCGGGTTTATTTCATGGGGATGTGTTCAAGGCAAGAGAGAATACAAAAAGACGTCGACATCGTTATTCAAAGGTGCAAGGCAGAAAAAGACTGCCTTTTCTCTGGTGAGTTTTAACAGCTTACACAACATGACACAAACATTGCAGTTACACGTATTTCCAATCGTTTGCTTTGGGCAGAACACTGGGGGCTTGATTCACAAATTTTTCTCGTATAATAAACTGTACAGTTAGAGGGAGAAACCCAAAGGCCTATAAAGGCCTTGACACAGTTGATGAAATGTAATTGTTCATTTTCTGTACAAGCAAATATTGTATTCACAATAACATGAATATGCTTGTTATGACGACACTTACAGAACATGTCTGATTGATATCCAGGTAGTAGGATTGCCCACAAGGTTAACTACAGCTATGACTGCTAAAATATTTTTAATTGTTTGTAAGGACTACTGTGTTCTGTAGGCTATTGTCTTTGAATTATGATTGTGGAAGTTCCATTCTGCCTTTAATTCACATTTATGCTATGTGGGAACCCCTTGTAATGTTGCTATGGAAACTGCACTTGTTGAAAGGGACTGCACTGTTGGGCCGGTGGCCCTTCCTTCTTGCCATAGTGGGTTATCTGAACAAACATACCATTTGTTTCTAAGGTATCCTCTGTCTTTATTTCAGACTTCAGATATACAGACGCCACGTTCACATTTACCTATTCCAAAGGATCTAAAAGGTAAAATCTATCTCTTTGTTATCACATATGAGGAACAAGAGCCATTCAATAATCATAATCTACAAACTAACATCATCTTTTTGTTCATTATTTAGAAATGTCTGAGTGTACATAATGCCTCAATACACAGTGAATGCCATTTTATAATTTATGCCTTGGTTAACAGCCAGTTAATACTGTATAAGGAGTGTAATGCCAAATCATTCAGAGTGTATTACCAGAAAACGATAGAGCCCATTAACCTACATACTATGTATGACAAAATAACCCTTACTGTTATTTACATCTTTAGTTTGATTACACACCTTGCAAGTTAATAAATAGCTGATATTATGACATTTTCATCAGATGCATTACTAGAATTATTCATTTAAATTATTATGGAAGCATCTCACACATAATATTATGAAATTATTTGAACTCACAATTTAAAATGTTCCAGATTTTGAGTACAAATGAAAAAAATCTGGATTAGAGCAATAGCCTATAGCAGCATTTCCCAACCTTTTCCAATGCACAGTACACTTGCACAAACGTTTTAATTTGCGGCACACCCCAGATGTAAAACTGAATCAAACATAATACAAACGTTTCCCAAATGTGGCTTTCCCAAAATTTCACAGCACACCTGATGATGTCTGACGGCACACCAGGGTGCCACAACACACCGGTTTGGAAACGCTGACCTATAGGCCAAGAGTAATTAGTGTTAGCACACCCTATAATACTTAGCCAGGGTATTTAAACTGATGCCCACACTCTATTTGGTAGTTGCAGGCTAAACAAACACCATCTAGTTCTAGGCTGATGTAAAGTAAGCTGTGAAGTAATAATTCAGCACTCACGTTTTTCTTGACTTTTGCATGGCCCATTTTCTCAGAGAAGTGGTTTGTACTATATACAATATCCATTTAGCCACAATGGAATAATCATGCACGTCTTTATGCTTTGACTTATGATATACATATTTTATATAAATATTACATAATGATGCTCTGAAAGGTTTCTTTTTGGGGCCGTTTAGTATGCCGAGGGAATGTTGTTCTAGACTTCTGGATGTGCCAGAAAGCTCCTTGACAACTTCCTTGTATGACACTAATTAGTCCTTGAAGTGGAATTGCTTCTCGAATGCTACTGTAATGATAGATATGCAAATTTAAAATTAGGTGTTTGGGAAGTGCAACTTGCTGCCCACTGACTGGACCTGCACCATTTATAGATAAGACCGTTCTGTCTGACCAATGCAGCGGACAGATAGTGCCTTCGGTTTTCTCTTTTTACTTAGAGGAAGCCTTGGACCTAATCTGAATTTTTTGCTAGGCCTTTCTAAGTCGTTGCCACCTGGAGCCAACACGAGGCCTAATTCCTGCTAGGTCCAGTGTTGGCACTTTTGTGTAAATCCTGAATGATTCACATGTTGTCTTTGTGTTTGCGGCCTCTCATTGTTCTAGAGCACTGCATGTAATAGAACTCCAGGTAACTGAACACCCTCGAAATACTCCTTTTACCAGCCATGACTTTACAGTATTATGTAGGATAGGAGGTTTCAGCTTATCATAGGTCTGATAAGACCTCGCTATTGGACTCCAAACCTAGAGAATTAGGTACAGTGAGTGTGTTGTATGGAATCATCTCATTTGAGCTGGAAAGGCATGGTATCTTGTCTCGAGGAAACATTGTGAGATTATGGCGTTCACAGGATGCTATCGGGGTGCAACTAGAATTTCAAGCCTTAAAAAGAGACAGATACAATCTATGACGTGGGCCCTGCAGAATAAGTGCGTGTGTAGCATGGTATAGTGTTTTTTTTTTGTGTTGTTCAGTAATTATTCAATCATTAAATTCACACATAACATTTACAGATTTGATCTTTAGAAAGAATCAGCTTGCATTGGACCTAAAATAGAGGAATTCCTCGAGTTCTAATTAATTAGTTAAAGAGTATTTCCTCATCTGTCTCGACAATCTATATGGTTGCATGGACCCAGGTATTCACAGAGAGGGCTGCGTAAAACATGATTGATTCAGTTGAAAAACGCAGTCTTACAGTTCTGTGCAACATGGGGATAAGGACTGTCACAGAGTCACAAACAGATCTTGTTCAATATGGTCTTTTAGGCTGCATGTTTAGACATGGGTCAGCAGCATCAGATGCCAACAAATGGTGTTCTCTCACTGGTGTAACACAGAGATACTTACTGTTATTGTTTGCGGTGAAAACAAGTGACAGCTATGCAACAAGCCCTAGACCATTGGCTGTTTCTCACTAAAAAGTTTCATTTTGCCTGAAAGGGAAGTTGCTCATTTCCTGCATAAAGTTGTTGCAGAGTGCTATGTAAGTAGAGCAACAAACTAACCAAATTGTATGTGAAGATGAAAGAACCAGGTTTTATGCGCTGTTCTCACTACCAATGTTCAGTCGATTCAAAGTTTTAATGTTTTCTCAGTTACAGTGGCGTCATTGAAACAAAAAACTTCCTAACTTCAAACTCAGTGGCTCTTTGCTTGACATCATCATCAGTCTAAAGAAATTAGCCAATACCTCAGAAAACAAATAGAATCAATCCCAGAACTTCAGCAAAGGGCCATGTAAAGAAGTGAATATACAGCCATATTGTTGTACGTATACTGTAGACTTTTAACAAAAACACATCTGGAATATAGTTTTCTGTAGGCCGAGGTGGCCATTTCCATAACACCAAAAAGGACGGCATTTTGCAGTTTTGACTCAAAACTTGAGTCTATGATTTTAGAAAAGATTTTATAAAGATTTTATTCTATTTTCTAATCCTAACCCTCTGCATGACGATGACCTAAAATATACTCATATCTTATAAAATTGTAAACAAATATAGGCTAGGTGTATCACAACAGTTAAATATTTAATTGCAAGGCTAGGCGATAAATTGCGAGGCTAGGGCTGGGTGATTTTGTATTTTTCCAATTTCGATTATAATTTCGATACAATTTATAATCATAGAAAATTTTAAGAGGAAATACAACGTGTAGTGGTGCTAATGTCTAGTCATATATTTTTTGGCCTTTGGCTACCATTGAGTCAGTTCCATTGACAATCACACAGCTGGACTTTTCTCCATGGGCATAACACGTTCACGCTTAAAGCACGCACGCCCACAGTTTAGTAAACAAACAAGTAGTCGCAGTATGCACATGCGGTTGTGTAATCTCCGGTAGATGGAAATAGTTCAATTTAAAAATGAGCCAAATCATCCCTGCAAACGACAACTCAAATTACATAGTTGACACAGAATAACCACATCATCTGTCGAATGGAAGCGGTTTGTTTTTGAAAAATCTGACAGCACACAGAGCCTGGGTTGAATTTACTGTGTCAGCTGCGACTGTCGTGAGGTCAGGGGCAGGCAGTCCAGCTCCCTGGCCTAAAACATTTTTCTCAGACAACCTAAACTGTACAACCTGGTTAGAGGAAGGCTCGAGGAAGACTCAAAATATTGTTCATATTTCTCCACTACAACAGACATGTGGTCCGGTTGAATTTACAATGTATTCTGTCAAGTGCACGTCCAGTTACACCAGTTCAATCAGGAGGAATGGGCCTAAGCTTGTGGAAGGATTTCCAAAACATTTGACCCAAGTTAAACTATCTGAAGGCAATGCTACCAAATACTAAGTGTTTGCAAACGTCTGACAAACTGGGAATGTGATGAAAGAAATAAAAGCAATGAAATGAAATGAACAGGATATAGCTAGCTATATGTAAAGGCCGATTCTTTAAAGGCCCTAAAGTCTCAGAGCCAGGATTCTACAAAAAAAAACTGTATTGGTTGTGGCTTGCTGCTCAGGAACAACAAACTTGGTAACTGTATGATTTTGCCAAGTAATATCTGTATGGTTGTATCACAGTATCACTGATGCTGCTGGCAAAAAAAATGTGACAAGACCAGGATGACATTATGGCTTTAGCTAGAGTTAGTTTTCTGACTTATACAAACTATTATAAATCCTGTTTTATGCTATCATAATAATTAATAACCCCTCACTAAAACCCACTTTCATCTTTCTCTTTTTTTTAGGCCTATTTGAGTGTAAATTGTTTAAATCTGAACTCCAATGTAGTTTTATTGCCACAACCTAATGGCTATTGTGCGATCCCCTCTAATAATAATAATGTAGTTTTTTATTTGGAGACATGTGAATAGCTCTGACTCCGGAAGTGTAGTTACACTTAAAGCAGGTGACCTATTCTGATATGCTCTGCTAACGTTCTGGCAACATTGTACTGTTAAGACTACACTCAAAATGATTCAAGAGTCTGTGTCAAATGGCTGGACTGACTTTGCCTGTAGCTCGTGTAGGTGCAGTGCACAAAGGGTTCCTGAAGGTCCACTGTGAGTAGAAAGGTCAGGGGAAAAGCCCTGAGGGCGTCCCTCTCTCTTTCTCCAAGCTGATCTGCTATTGATTTGTTGTCACTCCAAGCTGCCTAGTTCGGTTCTCCAGAAATGAAATTCACTCTTAAGTTTAGATTTAAGGACACACCCACACACACACACACACACACACACACACTTCCCTATCTCTGTTGTTTGTATTTCAATTTCGTACAGTGGTTGTTCTCCTTATGTTGGTATGCATAGCCGTTATGATGCCATACTAGGGCTTCATTTATGTTATGAAACAATTACAATCAAGGAATCACCCTTTATTTATAGTGCACAGATGCTTATTTGTTTCTTAAAATATTCGTTTATACAGACTTTATAAAGGAAACCTAAGGAAGACAGCTCCAGCTAAAATCCTGATGCCTGAACAAAGCAAAGGCTGGGCGTCACAGGATATTTGAAACTGTACTGAGAAGTCATCCTCAGTTGAGAAACTAACTACCCTTCACAAAATATGAATTTCAGTGCTAATGTTGCTTATTGGTGCACTTTGAGGCAAAGTGAATGTCTCTACAATCCTTAATGCATATACTGTATCTTTCAGTTCCGTATGCCCTCAATACAAATCTCTTTTAAATAAACTATAAAGTGGAAGTGGCTTTTTGGTGGATTTTATATACTTGTTCCTTCAATTTTTACAACACTCGCATTGTGGCGGAAAATAATATTTTTTATGGAAAGAAGATAACAAGGCAGGTTTAATAGTATTTGTTTTATTATTATGCATTGCAATCTTCTGAATCACCACCCAGCTTCTACCACAGCAAGGACTTCTAGTGAGAATAGGTTGTAAATTCTGAACAGGTGTGAACTGAAATGACAGCAGTGATGTTCGTTTTAGTTGTTGCTATACGTTTCAAATCTGAAGAGGGAGAGGGATACGTTATGTTATCATGAAGTGTATTAAGAGCGACTAAGAGGGCTCCTCTTCAATGTCCTCTCGTTGTTGCCCTTGACTCACATTCTTGTGTTGCCCTCAAACATGACCAATATGGTGTGTTCATTGAAACCTTTGGAATTCCAACTGATCTGACCAGCAGTTGTTTTTTTTTAAATGTATATATAAAAACTAAATATCTTCCGATCTGGGAGATGAAAGTTGTCCGACAACAGTGATAAGGGGAACAATGGTCTGGCCTGTGTTTCCAGGAGGCAGACTGCAATGTTGTAGGTATTCCAGGTGGCCTGAAGAATAAATCACATTGCTGTTGCATTGTTTCACACCACGGAGGGGATGTTTGCCTGCCTTCCAATAATAATATTTCGAACTGTTTGTCCTGGGTATGGTACTTGGGATATACGGTTGTCTTGAGGACAGAAGCTAGCATCTTTGTACCCAACAACGACCACTTTAAAGACAACAGCAACGCTACATACATCACTAAGGATTAATATAATGTTAACGATAGATACAGAAACCACAGTAGATACACAGTAGATACAGAAACCAAGGGGAACGGTTTTGCACAGTTCTATTGTACTTTACTGGCTGCTTTTGGCTAGCTGCCTTTACTGCTTGTTTCTTTGACTCGACTGTCTCAGTTTATAACACATTTCTACTTTACTCGCTGCCTTTGTGTAGATGCCTTTACCGCTAATTTCTCAGTTAAAACACAGTTCTACTGCGTTGTCCTGAATGCCATTGTCTAGATACATTTGACTCTACTGCATTGTCCTGAATGCCATTGTCTAGATACATTTGACTCTTTATAACACAATTCTACTTTACTCGCTGCCTTTGTGTAGAGGCCTTTGTCTCAACCTTCTTAGTTTATAGCACGGTTCTACCTTCTGAGTTTATAGCATTGTTGTTCTACCTTCTTAGTTTATAGCACGGTTTTACCTTCTTAGTTTATAGCATTGTTCTACATTCTTAGTTTATAGCACGGTTCTACTGCATTGTATTGGCTGCCTTTGTCTCTACCTTCTTAGTTTATAGCACGGTTCTACTGCATTGCACTAGCTGCCTTTGGCTCTACTTTCTTTATAGCACGGTTCTACTGAATTGTACTAGCTGCCTTTGGCTCTACTTTCTTAGTTTATAGCACGGTTCTACTGCATTGTACTAGCTGCCTTTGGCTCTACTTTCTTAGTTTATAGCACGGTTCTGCTGCATTGCACTAGCTGCCTTTGGCTCTACTTTCTTAGTTTATAGCACGGTTCTACTGCATTGTACTGGCTGCCTTTGTCTCTACGTTCTTAGTTTATAGCGCGGTTCTACTGCATTGTACTAGCTGCCTTTGTCTCTACGTTCTTCGTTTATAGCACGGTTCTACTGCATTGTACTGGATGCCTTTGTCTCTACCTTCTTAGTTTATAGCACGGTTCTACTGCTTTGCACTAGCTGCCTTTGGCTCTACTTTCTTAGTTTATAGCACGGTTCTTTTGCATTGTATTAGCTGCCTTTGGCTTTACTTTCTTGGTTTGTATCTGTCAAATGTAAGGTCCTTATTTGTGCTGAAAATATAGCTTATTTGTCCAACTATACAAATAATGTTCACAAACAGTTTTACATTTTTGTTTAAAAAACAATACTTGAACAAGTAAAAGCTGGGGTAAAAGACTGTGTCTCAGTAAATCTGAAGCCTGTGTTTGTTCAGTGGTTGTGGTGCTGTGCCACACAGGGTACAGTGTAGACAACAGAGCAGTAGTCAGGAGTGCTGCCTAAGGTCCGTCCCCCACATAGTACATGCCAACTTGGTGCAACCTGTAATTTGTCACTGAACTGAGGTAGGCGGTGGTATGCCTGGCATTTCCCCAAAATAATGTGCTTTGCAAATGAAAGCAGCTGGACTCCTGATGTGGTCTCAAAACCACCACAGATATGTTTTAGATGCTGGCTTTCATGCTCTTTGTTCTGGCCATTTCTAAAACCTGCTGGCCTAAGCATACTAAAAGCACACAGTCTGTATAAGCTGCAGTAAAGATTCAGCAGAAAGTGTATTAACGGCGAAATGTAAGTCTTGAATTGTACGTGTACGTGAATTATTCTTGTGAGTGCTACTGTATGAGATAAGATCTGATCTCAAACCTGCTGAGGTTAACCCTGTTCAGTTCCATAAACAAACAACTCTGCTTATCCCTGGAATAGGAATATACAAGTCTGGCTGCAATTGGATAATCTGAATTGCAGTGGTTGTGGTTCTTCCATTTGAGACAGTCTGTGCTTTTCAGTTGCCGGTTTTATTTGTTGTGAAACTCTATCAGCCTATTCAAGCTTCACCACCACCCCTTACTATGCTGTATGTTTCAAAACTATCCACAAGAAACCCTTCCCTGTGAACTATAAACCAGAAGGTTGCAGTTAGGAGCATTGGGAGGACAATGCTTCCTAAAGGAATGATGAGGAACTCCTCAATCATAGAGTTGGTTTCCAATAGGTAAACAATTGAATCAATCTAATGAAATGTGACAGATGTTTATTTAGAGATTGTGCAAACTGAGTCTGGACATGTTACATGGGCACAATTTCTGATGGAGAAGTAAAGAAAACCAAGAAAAACTTGTCCTTGTCTCGTAAAAAACATGTATCTCTATGTCTATCTCTCACTGAAGTTTAGAAACTAACGTAGCTCTTGGTACACCTCACCTGAAAGCTGCCACAGCACAGCTGCTATGGTGAGTTGACTCTACATCAACTCTCCAGCAGTTTCTCCCTTCTCATTCAGAGGGTGGGGAGAAGAAGTGGCAATGTCTGCTGATCAGCTCAATGGAGATGTCTACCGAGTCAAAGCAGCTTCAGCTTGGCTGCCAACGTGCTGTGTCAATCAGGAACTCTACAACTCTATTGCCTTGACGGCTGAGCATAAACAGCTGCACTGCTTTAGATGGGGACATTATTTCGTGTTCGCAGGGCGCACACTGAGTCTGTGTTCTCTTCTTCTGTAGGGTGTCCTACTCCGTGCACGTCTCTGATGATTATCCAGGTAAGATCCACTACTCGGTTTTATTGTTCACAATGGAATACAGGAAGCATGTTCTGTCATTTCCTACTCTGTTCCCCTTCAAAATACTTGCTGATAAGGGGCCAACGTTCACTACACTGTTTTTGTGTGTATACAGAAGAGAAGATTTCTTTAGTAGAAATAAATGCATATAAAACATTTAATCTTTATTTGATTAATTAATTAAATGCACTATAGTATAAACACAACAGCTAAGCATGAACATGGTGTAGGTTTGAGTGGATTATTTCTAAGGATGTGCTGTCCATTAAGAGAACCTGCTGTTGTCAACACATGTCTCTCAAAATGGAAATGGAAACAAGGCCGTACTTAGATTTACAAAGACTTGTGTAATGGGTCATTTCAGTCTATGACAGAAAATAACCAATTAATGAGTGGGAGAAACCATAAAAAGATCAAGTACAATTTTATTGATGACTACAGAGTCTGAGTCAGAGTCTGTACACAGAGAAATTACTACAGTGAGTTCACTCTAACGATATAGCAAGCTCTGCTTATTTGACAAAGATGAAACGAGTTTATTGGTCTAAGATAAACAATCATTCCATTGGTCAAGGTGGAGGGGAGTGGACGTAATCAGCATGAATAAGGACACGTACATAGGACATGTAGA
>JAVQIZ010040168.1:0-10019 GCA_036023535.2 Galaxias brevipinnis | reverse complement strand
GTGTGTGTGTGTGTGTGTGTGTGTGTGTGTGTGTGTGTGTGTGTGTGTGTGTGTGTGTGTGTGTGTGTGTGTGTGTGTGTGCGTGCTCTCTCTCCACCATGCTCATCTCATCCCTCCATCTCTTGTTGTTGTCTCCTGTCTTGTCTTTCCATTGTCCTCCTCTGTGGGCGCAGTGAGCAGCGTGGTGTGACGCCGCTGGACCACCACTAGGTAGGTAGGTAGGTAGGGGGGGCTCTCTGTTTGTGTGCTCACCACATCTCCACACTGTCCTCTCTGTTCATGCCTGTCTGTCGCTGACGGTGATTGATTTGCCTGGCACCACACAATCCTGTTAAATACTATGGGATTGCTTTACCTTTTCTGTGAGCATTTAAGCTGGTCTGGCACAATTAGAACTGGTGGACTTGTAAACTGCCAGGCAAACCAAAGCAAATGATGACAGTTCCTCAGTGTATTTGTGTGCCACGCCCCATTTCCACCATGTATGTCTGTCTGTCTGTCTGTCCGTCTGTAATGGTGACTACTAGTCTACCAATCTTAAAGGCGAACTGCTCTACATGTATGCTAATCTAGTATTTGGGCTTTTTTTAATCTCGGCATGGACAGCATTCCAATTATTCATCATTTTGAACAATCACTTGTTTAATCACTTGTTTGCTTTGTATAGAAGTTGAGTGAAATAGGGAAATGATTGCACTTTCATATCCATTGCAACACATTTCAGTACTCTGTATTCTGTAGTTTACTAAAATGATTGTATTTTTGACCAAGGTCAGTGCAGATCAAAACACCTTCAAAGCCCTTCTGAGCTGCAGCTGTGTAATAGAATTATTAATATTAATGGCACTGAATTGAAGTAAACTCAGACGTCTGGTTTCAGCCCACATCTAAATAATCTGAGGAGATCATATTCAAACAACAATCAGAGTTTGTTTGGAGCAGAACAAACGTCTCTATCGCCCATGTCCATCCCTCCTCTCAACCTTGATTAGCATGAGCTCACCATCACCATCTTAATGGATGACCAGTGTGCCCAAAGGTGGAGGCTATCTATCAGTGTGTCTGCTGCTCTGAAGGTTTACTCCAGGGTAACCCACGGCAAAGCATTCTAAACTATGGAGAAGAGAGATCTGCAGTGGACTAACGGAGAGGGAGAGAGAGAACGTAAAACGAGAATGATAGAGCCATGATGAAGAGAGAGAAAGACACATACAGTGTAAATGCATGTGGAACCAATGGAGTGTGTGAGCTCAACATTTCAGGTTAGCATTGATTTGTGTTCAACAGGGTCACACACAAGCCCCGCTGCAAAGGCCAAAGAGCCATCCAGGATCGACCACTACACCAAAGGTCTTCAAACGCTAACCACATTACAGGGAAGGTTGACTGAGCCGTAGGTAGAAGTACTGTGGCTGGAAAGTTTTCTGAGAATTGGAGCTTGTGGAGGAGGACTGTTCAGTTGGAGCACAGGCAGGTGGTCTGGAGAGAACATGCAGAGAGATGTCTGTGAAGAATGGCTTTCCATGTGCGTGCATGCGTGTGTGCGTGTGTGTGTGTGCGTGTGTGTGTGTGCGCGCGTTGTAGCAGTTTGCAAGAGAAGGAAGAAAAACTCGGTATTACCATGTGAGTACAGTGGCTTTTGCAATATCCTATTCTATCCTATCCTATTGCACTAGTACCACAGTACTTCCTGTCAGGTTGTTCTGTGTATAGCTGATAGTTATTACTTAGTAGTTTACATGTAGTTAGATGTGTCTCTTTGATGTACACTTTGTGTACAATGGAACCTCTCAAATTACATCTTTGCAGTAATTAAACTACTATTGCATGTTTTATATGTTGAACAAGATTTGATGTTAGTTCAAAAAGTATTTTTGCACACCTCAAGGGCCTGTATTTGTCGGTATGTGTGTTTGAAGAATGTGCCTCCTGTCCTGTGCTTGGCTTACCCAAGCGGGCTAGTGATTTATTATAAACCGTGAGTGAGCACACAAACACACACACACACATCCACAATGTAGTCCGTTAGCTCCATAGGAGCAGTTAATGTGTGACAGCTTCTCTCCAGGAGGAAAACAGAGAGTGCCTTACTGTAGTGTGTTCTCAGCCTTCCTATTAGATACGTGGAGTCATTCCTCTAGGAGGAAACAATGGGGGAGGCATTCATGGCTCATTGCAGCATGAAACTGTCCAACTAGAAAAAAACTCTTCCTTACTGCACCTGAGAAGAAATGATAAAACCCCTCCCTCTGCTTCTGAAACCCAGCGTCAATGCTTGTCAATATGTTTATTTGCATAAGTAACACACGCATGCACACCCAGCGTCACTGCCTGTCAGTATGTTTGTATGTATGCGTATGTAAGACACGCATGCATACCCAGCGTCACTGCCTGTCAGTATGTTTGTATGTATGCGTATGTAACACACGCATGCATACCCAGTGTCACTGCCTGTCAATATGTTTGTATGCGTATGCCTTAGTCACATTCAGTTTGGAGTGGTATCTTTATTTATGTATGGAAGGCAGTGGACTCTCTTACCCTTCATGTTGTTTCCCACTCTCATTCTCTCACTTTCTCCTCTTCATTCAATGCAGACCTGTAGATATTAATGAAGCAACATCTGTTCCATTAAAACCGAAAGAGGCCCTAGAGTCCAGCTCTCAGACAAGGGGGGGGGAGAGAGAGAGAGAGAGAGAGAGAGAGGGAGAGAGAGAGAGAGAGAGAGAGAGAGAGGGGGGGGATAAGAGGGAGGAAAAGGGAGGGAGGAGTTCAGTTCTTTTGTGAGATATTGTTGAGAGGGACAAAATAATAAGTGTGTGTGTTTGAGACAGAGAGCTATAGAAAACCTTTTTATAAAGGTCCCGAAGCCTCCCCTTCCATTGATCCAGCGTCAAGGTAGCCCCTCTGTCTCCTCTCTTCACCGTTCACCTAGGAGAGAGAGTTAGAGAGGAGAGAGTGAGAGAGAGAGACAGAGAGAGAGAGAGAGAGAGAGATCATAGATGGGTGGTAGAGTAAGAGAGGAACAAAGCCAATGAAATGAGAGTGGCCACATTACACTCACACCCATTCACCACAACACTATCAGTCCCCCTCAGCCATTCACCACAACACTATCAGTCCCCCTCAGCCATTCACCACAACACTATCAGTCCCCCTCACCCATTCACCACAACACTATCAGTCCCCTTCAGCCATTCACCACAACACTTTCACAAACACTTTGACAGACGTACACACACACACACATACACAACAACACTGATGTGGCCCTATGAAGTTTCCCAGGATGTGGAAGTGACGGGCAGCCATAATAACTTGTATGAATCATCCTCATGGCTTGTTGGAGCGTTTTCTAACAGATGTTCCTACAGCAGAATACGCTGCACTTTCCCTCCTAAGATGACAGTCTACTGCTGCACATCTCTTTGTAAAGATTTTGTGCAGGTGGTAGAGAAAATGATTTGAGAGGATTGAGAGCCATAACACTGCTGTTTTGAATGGCCTCTAAACAGAACAAACAGAACAGAACTTTGTTATCAAAGAGGAGAGCAAGAGTAAGACATATAATAAAAGAGCAAATTCAATAAGCGAGGAACTCGAATAGCGGTTGTCGACGGAATAGTGGAGCAATACCAGCTGAAAGCAAGAAGCAGAGAGGTGGGTAGTGGAGAGATGTAACAAAGGGAAGAGAGCTAGCTGAACCCTCAGTCCCCGTGAGGAACTCCCCAGGGATTGGAGAGGTCAGGGCCAAGCTATAGCCTATAAACTGACATCCAGGGAGGTGCGGGTCCTATAACTGACAGACATAATTAGGCTAATTAGCAGAACGACAACCTTATCAGAGGCGATAATGGCCGGGGCGCCTGAGGTTTGATGGATGACAGACAGGAGAAGTTCCTACTGCTTCGGATGTCCTGCTGACATGGGGAGCATTTAGTTATTGTTTTGTGTTCAGTCTGGTGGCTTTTAAACATATCTTTAAGTAGAAATCTCCTATACTCTGCTATGATCTATTAGACACATACTATGCTCCATTTACAAGCTTAAGTAATTGCATCTGTGTATTTTATTAGTAGAAGTTTGATGAGCAGTACAACATTTCAGGTTTGAATGTTAGCGTTCATTTTGTGAAAACAAATCTACCCCCCGTTTTTTTCCTCCACCATCTCACACCACACATTTTTCTACAGACTTATAAAGTAATGCACAGTAGAGTTGCAAGTGTTAGAACATCATGAAGACAATCCCACACAAATCATAAAGAGATACGGCCATTTGATATATATTCTAGTTGCTGCTGTTCTGTCTTCTCTATGGTTTCAATTGATCATGTGGTGTCGTTACAGTGCCATAGTGTCAGTTCCCTCATCTCAGACAGAGCGAGAGTGTGTTTTAGACTGTTCTAGGCTTCACCTAGAGATTTTTCCGTTAAGATATGAAGGATGCATCGCTTGTGTGTGTGTGTGAGAGAGAGAGAGAGGGAAAGAGAGAGACAGAGGTTATGACTTTAATGAAGGGTTACTTGTTGTGCTGCTATTCAACAATAAAGAACACCATGTTATTAGCTGCGACCAGCCGCTCTATAGCTCGCTCTGTCCACAAAAATGCACGTGGGCGCAGCTATGGCAAATTCACGCTTGTTTAGCCTAGATCTTCCCAACGGGAAGGGGCGAAAAAGAGCACTCTTGACAGCTCCCTAGCTGCCGCGGTGCTCACTCCTTGTGCTACTATAATACATAAAGTTGGTGGTTTGCAGGTCGGGTGGGGTTCGTATATTTTAGCGGGTTGGACCGTGCGGATTGGTTCTCATAATGGGTCGGGTGGGTGCGGGTATTAAAATACCCTGACCCAAGCATCACTAGCGCCTACGTCTTTAAAGCAGCCACTAATCATTCACTAAAAGCCTGATACTTGGTGAAAATTATATGCACTTTGAGGCCCAGAGATGTTAAAAGACAAATTGAAGACATTAAAAGGTTGAACGTCCACATGAAAAGTTAAAGGTTAGATATAGTTGATATGGATGGGGCTCTGTTTGCCTCTGGTTTAGAGTGGCCTGTCCCTTTAAGTGTTCTGGTCTATTTCTGTGGCTGTTGGCAGATAGTTCTGCCTTGTAACATTTTGTCCTTTGATTTAACAACGCACACACAGGAATGCCTACACACGCGCACACGCAAAGACAGCTTTCTGCCCTCCCTTTCCATCTAAAGGCAAATTGGGTGTTTTAGAGCATGTCTTTTCTCCTTTCATTTCCGTCCCCATAACTGTAACAATCTATTAAAATAGGCTGTGTTTTAATCATTGAATAGACAGCCGTTCCAGTGATTGAACTGATGTTGCGAGGGCTGTGAATCAGTCAGCCCCCCCATCCCCACCCCCCCACTCCCAGATCAGCACAGCTTCTTATAGGGGAGGCTAAAGTCTCTCCACTGTGCCCCTCAGGCCCTTGGCCCGGGGGTGCTCTCATCTCAGCTCTGCTGTCTCACAGCGTGGTGTGGAGGGCTCCAGATGTGCCTGGCTCTGGTGCCCTGCTCAGGCTGCAAAAATCACACCACTTCAGAAATGCAGGATTCAGAACACTTTTTTCTCTCTCTCTCTCTTTTATGGTTTGATTACAGTTAAAGTCAAGAATTTGGGGAAGAGTGAGAAAAATAACGGATTATTCCTTTCACAATGGTCGGGATATAGCACACTGTCCCTTTTCTGTGTTGAAGAGCCATTAACTGGCTGTTTTTTATCATTATCCAATTTCTCATTTGTACTTGCAGCATGCATTTAGTTGGACTAGTTTGGAATATTGTAAAAGGATTTTTTGTAGTGTAAAATTTGCAATTCATTAATTGGTATTAATGGTCTGATTAAAGGGATGTGATGAGTCAAGTGCTTTCTACAGTGAGGGGCTGAAGTAGAGAATGTGTGACAGCAGACGAAAGACAGCAGGAAAAGTGGACATATGAGTACATAAAGAAGAGAAAAGAAAGGGTAAAGAGAGGGAAACAGGGATCGCAGATTTTAGAAAATGTAATTGAAGCTAGCTTTCAGAGTGTAAATGGTTGTGGCTCTGTTTCCCAGCCTACATGGTCCTGTTCATGTTTGTCTCCGTTGCTCTACTAGCCGCCTGGCCCACGGGCCTAGTTTGGTTGAGGTGCAGTAATGAGTACAATCTGTGTCCTCCAGTCCATATGGCTCCCTGGGTAGAGACCCGCCCAGCCACCTGGGGCCTTGCTCCATTGGCCAGAAGGTATGTCAATCCCTTCCCAGCTCCCCTCCTGGTTGGCTCATAATGTTGTTTCTAGGATGTGACCCATCTCAACCTTAATGCAGTCTTGTTAGTTCTAGAAGATTAAATGTGCTGCAATTGCAATTTCAAATCTTAAGTGTCTTAGTAAATGTACATTGTCCCTGATGGCATAGCTTTTTGCCAATGCAAGGAAATAAACAGGTGTTGGTACAGGAGGAATGCATTGCTTGAGTTGATTTCATTACTGGGATACTTTGCTTTCAATTGATCAAAATGTACTTAAGAAGTAAAGGTGATATTATTATAGTACCTTAATTGACTTTACAATTCATGTTCTGTCACAAAGGGAAATAGACAGAGTCATTGTAAAAGAAGAGTACTATGTTGTGTTTTATGGCCATGTCAGTAATGCCATTACAATCCCACTTAAAGTACAGGAAGTTTATAAGTGAAGTTTATCTAATTTGAAATATCTTTGAAAAAGCCCAGTCTGGATGGGCATGGTGACAATATTATTGATTATAAAACAAATACAGATTCCACAGTCCACCATAGGGTTGGTTATCAGGCTAGCACATTACATAACTGCCAACAAGTCTTAATGGCCTTTCATTGTTTAATAAAGAGTGATTTCTGACTCAAAAGGTTAAATTCATTCTTGATATTCCCATAACATTTTTACTATTGGGTGTACTGTACGTGCAATTTACGCAGCATTTTATCTTTCAGGTTTCAACAAAGTTTTTAAACACTCTTCAAAGAGCAAATTTTCTTTAATTGGTTTGATATAATAATAGTTAGATCAAGCAATTCAAATTGTACAGTAATACAGTTGCTCCGGGACCATTCACTTTTAGACAACAGTTTTTTGGCTCAGACCTCAAAGCTTATTAATATCTAAAGAACAATGTCTATCCGTTAAACATAGTTAATCTTAGAGTCTCACAATGAAGCAGTTGCAAATGGCTGGCAGTGATTTAGTTGGTTGTAAAGTGTGTTAATTGGAAAAGGACCCAATCAGCAGATCCTTGAAAAGGACAGAATTAGGATTGTCATTTGTGAAAATGGACCAGAGTCAGAAATTAATTACCCTCCTAGACTCTCATCTCCGCTTGATCGAAATGAGTAGAGTGGAGCGAATGCAGAGGGAGTGAGTTGAAGAGGTAGGGAAAGGAATGGTATAAGAGGAAGAAAATCAGAGACCCGCCGTGGAAACAGAGGATTATAAACCTGCTTTTCCACCAGTCTTTAGGGCTCTGCCAAAAAGGCTATCCTTAGCCTCTATTTTATGCTATTCAGAAAGGATATCCTTAGTCTCTATTCTAAGCTTTTCAGAAAGGCTATCCTTAGCCTCTATTCTATGCTATTCAGAAAGGATATCCTTAGCCTCTATTCTAAGCTTTTCAGAAAGGCTATCCTTAGCCTCTATTCTATGCTATTCAGAAAGGCTATCACATCCTCCATTCTATGCTATTCAGAAAGGCTATCAGAGTCTCCATTCTATGCTATTCAGAAAGGCTATCCTTAGCCTCTATTCTATGCTCTTCAGAAAGGCTATCACAGCCTCTATGCTGTTCAGAAAGACTATCCTAGCCTCTATGCTATGCTATTCAGAAAGACTATCCTAGCCTCTATTATATGCTATTCAGAAAGACTATCCTAGCCGCTATTCTATGCTATTCAGAAAGGCTATCCTTAGCCTCTATGCTATATTATTCAGAATGGCTATCCTAGCCTCTAGTCTATGCTATTCAAAAGCACAGATGTGGTGTATTCATTCCTCATCTTCTGCCACACTTAGTTACTTACAGATCTAGCAAAGCTATGCACGCGCTTGGTGACGGACATTGTAAAGTGCATAGTCATGCAAAATGCTTGCAGATTTTAGAGACTGTTTTAGTGTTTTATTGGACTGCAATTGAGTTGCTATTGCAAATGGTTATAAATTACTGTACTGTAATTTGTGTAAGGCCACTTTAAATTACATTCTCAATTGCATCTAACATCAGAGACCAGCAGGTTCACTTATAAAAAGGGGTGCCAATTGTAGCCTGAACAATGAATTCAAACCTATGTAAAATCAGGAAGGTTAAAAAAGGGCTGAAGGATTACTGTCAGAAAACCAACCTGGGCTCACATGAGTGTATAGGAGAACCCATAACTAATTTAAGAAAGAGTTAGGTGGTTTGGTTTGATATAAATAGTGGTAATAAGAATCACGTTGCCTATGTTTGAAACTTTTCAGGCTCTGACTTTAATCTGATCTGGAACATTAATGGATATATGGTTTTCATAAATCCATGCAGAACCTGTTGTACACAATGTATTTTAAATAGAGTTTCAATGAAACCCCTGGAGAGGTTAATTGACATCAAAATGTAGAACAGATTTGCAATAAAATGTTTTAGAACTGTACAATTGACTGATGTCAGATGTTCTTCTCTATAGTAAAAACTAAAAGTACATGCTAGCTGAACAGTGTGTACTGTCTTTAAATGACTGGTGTTTGACATTGTTAAACAAAACTTTTTCAGACTGTATGCTTGGACAGAGTTGATTATGTGTTCTAAAATGCTAAAAGTAGGCTGCCTGAGTGGACAGACAGGACACATGTAAATACACCATTCAGCCATTTAGCTTGTCAGTCCAGCATGGCGATGAGGACATGGAGGGGGGGTGCAAAGAGGGAGATTGAAATGAAGAGAGTGAGAAAGTAAGTGAAAGGACAGACCGAGTGAAAGAGCAGAAAATTGAGGCGGTCATCACGGTTACCAGGCTTTAAAAGCATATTAGAAAGTGATTGGACCAAAAGACGGGATGCTCTCAGCTCAGTTTGTCTGACTCTACCAGTGACGTGTGTGTGTGTGTGTGTGTGTGTGTGTGTGTGTGTGTGTGTGTGTGCCTGTGTGCGTGTGATGTTCAGTTGTTAGTGCTTAGACATTGCAGACAAAAATGATTCCAATAGCTTCCCGATATAGCTTTTATTGAGTCATCAAAAAATCTTCAGTCTGGCCCTTTTGAAAGAGCTCAGTGTCTGCGCTGCCCTGTTTACCTGTGGGGATTGGAGACATGGCTGTGGATATGAAGCATAGATGGGATATGACCATGACAAAGGTCAAGGTGTCTCTGCGTAAGAACAGTGTATTCTCTGAAGACAGAAGATGCCAAAGCATTGGTCACATTTTAAAATGCACTGCACGCCATATCCTGTAGCCTACCTTTTAACTCGTTACTCTGATTGAATGTTTAGAGGTGTTCCTCAGAAAACACCTTTAGAGTATTCAAACGCATGCCACAGCCAACAAACACCAAGGCAAGGTAAGCAGTCCAACACTCGATTCAAACTAAAGTGTGATCTGAGCCTTTAGCGAAAGCAATTAGATGAAGCCTCACATGTGAAGACGATAAGCGGCAGGGGAATTCCAGATGAGCTCAGAATCAAACGAGCAGAGAGAGAGAGACCGTAAGGAGCTGGAGTGGAGTAAAGAGAAACAAACCAGGGAAAAGAAAGCAAATGTAACTCAGTGCAAGCCTCATTTAGAACTGTTGTCTGTGTATCTCAGTGCAAGCCTCATTTAGAACTGTTGTCTGTATAGCATGTGAACAATGTGTGGAATAGCAGCCAGCAGCAGGTAGTACACAGTGTAGCTTTGGTCGACATAGGTTTATAGAACAGCAGGTAATACATGGTGTAACTTTGGTCGACATAGGTTTATAGAACAGCAGGTAATACACGGTGTAGCTTTGGTCGACATAGGTTTATAGAACAGCAGGT